>CAJNIZ010001447.1:9046-26409 GCA_905231905.1 Symbiodinium pilosum
AGTAGTAGTAGCAGCAGCAGTAGTTGTTGTTGTTGTTGTTGCCGCCAGCCTGCTCCCACAACCCCGTTTTGTTTAACTATTTTATTGGGGGGATTTGTCATGGTTTCAATAAGCACATACAGGGTCCCTTATAACACTTTGGGTCGCTCAAGAGCAGGCTGTAGGGAACGATGACTGACACATGGGAGGGCAGCAGTAAGGTAGCATTTGCGTAGTACGACTGATTCGGATTCGCGGAAGGGTCGCAGTAGGATAAGAGGTGCGTAAACGAAGACTGTGAAGGGCGACAGTAGGACAGGAGTTGCGTAAACTATAGCTTGGAAGGGGCACGTTAGGGCACGCAGTGTAGAACAGGAGCATGCGAGGGCCACAGCACACGTGTTTCTTCAGGGGTCATGCGTGTATGTGCGGAGAAGTCCCCTGATGCTGTGCAGGGGGTCGAGGCCATAAGAATGAAAGATCCACTGCCACGGACGCATATCGTTCCATGAGCGTATCCTTCTTCGAAGTGTGGACATTCTGAGGAATGATAGTCTGCAAGTGGTTCCAGAGCCCGTCTGAAAACTGAGACGATGAAATCAACTCAGAACTCCTCACCAGCTTGGACTAATGTGCCAATGTTGGACTATGCTCTGCTTATCGTGCTTGCATGGGATGCAAGGCAGCTCGTGCAGAAGCACTACAGTTGTCAGGTTGCGTGGCCAGATCCAACGCAGGGCTCCCATCATCAGACGGGCGCAAGCTCAAGCGAGCGCCCCACATAGCCGATCTTTAAAACTAGCAGGCAACCTCAACGGCTGAGGGGTACAAGATGCTAGGCTGTCGCCGCCTACTACGATACTACAGCTGCTGCTGCTGCTGCTGCTACTACTACTACTACTACTACTGCTTCTTCTGCTACTGCTACTACTGCTACGGACAGCTACTACTACTACTACTACTACCACTACTACTACTACTACTACCACTACTACTACTACTCCTACTACTACTCCTACTACTCCTCCTCCTGCTGCTGCTACTACTGCTCGTGCTGCTGCTGTTGCTGCTGCTGCTGCTGCTGCTACTGCTACTGCTACTGCTACTGCTACCGCTACTTCTTCGAGGTGCGCCTCTCATACGTGATGGTATGTGATGTCTTTCTGGGTACCGTACTCAGGCCCAACGGGACCGGGTTTGTTTTCAACTATTGTTCTCGGATCCACTGCTGAATTCTTTTTGCGGGGGTTGTGTAGTGGCCCCATTCGTCCAAGGTTGTGAAGAGATTTGATTTAAATTCCGAATCGTCCTAGACTAGTCCATTAGTCCACGGTCCGCTGCATAAGTCCATTTTTGTGAGCAGTGCTTATTGACATGTTCAATCTTCTCATTAGTCCGAGGCTCGCCGCGAAAGTCCAAGGTTGTGAGGGCTTCTGATCTGATTTCAGGTTTGACTGGCCCCATTGGTCCAAGGTTGCCCCACCAGTCCAAGGCTGTGAAGGTTGTGGCATTGATTGGTTAGTGTTAGTTGTCATGTTGGTGGTCATCGTCCGTATAACATTATAGCGACTTGCAGTAGCAATAAAGGATCAGTAGAGCATGTGTAATGGCGCTGTTGTTGCTGGTGGTGGCGACGGCCGTGGTGGTGGCAGCGATGGCGGTGGCGGTGCCGGGGGGGGTGGCAGTGACGGCAGCGGCTGCAGTGACTGTGTTGGCATTTTGGCAGGCGAATGATGATGCTTGTTGTTGGTACTAGTGGCGAGCCTATTTGCTAACAAAGCCAATGGACCGTATTACAAATACCACAGCAGATTGCAATTACACCTTGGCCTGTGCAAGGCAGGCAGTAGGAAGCACAAGCGCAGAAAATCATGTTCATCCAACATGGCTCTCACTTGCCCTCTTGCTGGAAGTGCAACCAAAGCTCTGAACGCTTGCCATTGGTTCCCACCTCATTGCACAGCATAATATCAATGTGGGCTTTTGCTGACAATCGCGCAGCTTAGAAGACATGTCCATGAGCTGGCCATTCATTCGTGAATCCAGACTCCACCCAAACCAAGGCAGGACAGCTGATGGTTTAAAAAGGAAGGGGGTTGTGGCTCCGTCTAGATTGTTTCTGCTGCTCACATGCAGAGGTACGGCCTTTCAGGAGAAGGGACCCAGCAGGGTATAGTGTCAGTGCTCTGTCTGACGTGATAAAGTGAGCTGCTTTCTAATTTCGAACACGGCAAGGGTATACATCTCCTAGACGGTTCAGGGCCTGGAGTGAAATTAAGGGATGTTCTGAGAGCAGCACAGCAATCACATCTGGTCGGCTTTTCCTTGGGTTCAGCTGTGCTACCCTCAGCGGCACACGCAGTGAGGCGTGCAGTTTCGTGGTCATGCAAACGACATGATACTGACCTTGAGCGTACGACACACCAAGTCGCTACCGGAACTTCAATCGAGGGGCAGTCGGCAAATGCTGATCTCGTCTCGAGATATGTTGAGCTCTTTGACGCAGATACTTGCCACCTGTTTGTCCTGCAAGGCAAAAGACAAGAGAAATACCTCTGAAGTGCCCTAGTCGGCAGAATAATAGGTCTGCACGAACAGAGCTTCAGACTCGCCCAAACATGAGGCCCAGCATGAAACCCTGCAGCTGATATATGCGAAGGGAAGACTATGTACAGTGAAACGCATCAAGTGCAATCCACGCGAGCATGGAATTTCAATTCATTGCTCTACTGCGATGCACATTTTTTGCTCCTGCTTGATTCAGAGGCAGATTCTGTTTTAACGTCTCGCATCAACAGCAACCACGAACTAGTCTGTGGCCTGACATCCAAAAGGAATCCCAAGGCTCTGCCGGAAGAACTAGTACTCAGTTTGCGGGATGAACCAGGCAAGTTGCGGAGCCTAATACCAAAGACCGAGAACCTGGAATGAGAGCGATCTGTCTCAGTGTCCGAAATCCTTCCTTATGCCCAGGACAAATCACTCTGAAATCATGGGAGCAAGGTGGCAACCTTAACATCAGATGGGTTGGCCAGAATCCAAGTTGTAGGACGAAAGCCTGAAGAGGAGTCTGAATTCGGTCAAAACAAAAGTTAATGTGTTTTCCATCTCTTACTGAGGAGAGAACTCCATTATTCTGATAAGCCCAGGAGATACCTAATGAATGCACATCTACAGGAAACAGCTCTTTCTCCGTCCACTTCAAGAAAAAGAGCTAGGCTTGCAGCCTGGTAGTACTCGTAGAGTCCATCAGCTTTAGCGCAGCTGCCAGTGACTGCCTAGCAAAACAGTCGCAGTGTCACGACATGATGCATCTTGCCCTAGTTAAAGTATTGGGTACTTGGACAATTACAGCAGGGGTCATTCGACTCGCTAATCTGTGTTCTGGCTGCGAGTATGATGGCAAAAAACATTGCAGGAAACATGCTAGACTGTCTTGCCGTTCACTCCGAGAAAGCATCGCATTAAGACATGCTGATGAGCAATGTTGAGGCGGTGGATCACTCGACTGACTCTACTGGAAAAAAAATCTGCAACCTATCCGAATTCGGTCTTTGCTTCTGCTGGGCCACGATGGTGCGAAAGCAAGAAAATGGACCTTCAGGGTAAAACAACCTCCCCGTAGAGTGCATTGCAACTTCGACCATGCTGACATTGGTATGCTGGAGACAATACCTCGCACCACTACCGCCGACAGGAAACGTGCCGGAGGAAACTGCGCAGTGGATACACCCAATCATTAGTGGCCGTACTGGAAGAGAGACCCCCCACAAGCACCGAAGTTTTGATACCCTACCATACCCTTCTTAAAAGGATAGGGAGTCCCCAAATATCATGCTGCGCGATTTGCATGGCGCGCCCAACTGCTTGGCATGCTACACGACATCCAATGTGGCCAGCAGGTGGCCGATCGAGCGGATAGCCCCTTTTACACCAGTATACTCAGTGTACTTCAGCTGCTTCTCACGGACCACTTCGATAGCCGTGCGGGAGCTCCGTTAGCGCTCAAGTTCTAGAGGACCATGTCAATTCAGAACCCTACGAGCTGTAGATTCTTGCCACAGCCCTCAGTAGGCCCGCTGGGCAGAACTCTCTGTTTGAGAGCCTGCCTTGCTTCCCATTTGAACTATACCCCTCCTACGTGCATGAATGACCACTGTTCACTTTCTAGCCCTCAGCCAAGAGCGCCTGCAAGAGCCACGAGGCATTCCCGTGGAAGATTGAGTGGGCTGCCAGCTCCACAACTGGCATCAAGGCAGGCTTCAAATTCAATCATCTTCTTCATCATCATGCTGGTGCCAGTGCTCCTACTCAGCCCGAAGGCCAGCAACTATTACCACCGCAGCTACTCACTGATGTTGCGTTTCGTTCTCGCCGTGCGGCTACTGCAAGAGTTGTAGCTGTCACCATTGCTTCAACCCATTTTAGAACTGCCATTCCTCGGTCTACTATGATGGGTTCTGTACATACTGAGTGTTGTAGTTTGTGCCTCTGAGATACCGCACTCCAAGTATGGGACAATATGTGATTGCTAGGGCACAGGTAAATCCTGTCTGAATGGAGTGCGTCAAGCAGAAACTCCAACCATGCCAAGGGCTTGAAGCGCGCGGATCCCTAGAAGGCCTTTGAATCCCTTCCTGACCAAGCATGTGTCAATGAATTCGCAAAGCCCAGAGAAACCGGACCTGCTGGACTGGAACTTTGTTTGCTGGGAGGTTGCGCTCCTAGATTCTTCAGCGCGGAACCTGAAGAGGGTGAGCGCTTAGAATCTGAAAAGCAGCGAGCGCGCCTGGAACGTTGTTGTTGACAATGTTCAGCTTGACGCCGTGACCTTGCACAAGATGCCCATAACAGCACAGAAGCTGGGGCCAGCAGCTTGGTCTAGCTTGGGCTTGATGCGCAGTTTCCCTGCCCTACGTGGAAGGGACCTGCACAAACAGCCGGATTGAAACAAAACTGCATTGCCAGGTTTGGGGATCGGGTGAACTTCTCACCAGCAGCCTTTATCCTTGTGATGGCCAGCAAAAGCAGCAAAAGCAGCAGCAGCAGCAGCAGCAGCAGCAGCAGCCGGTCAGGGAGCCGTGGTAGACAATCTCAGTAATGATGCTGCACAACGCGTACGGCGCACCGTCAAAGCTGAATAAGCGCGCCACCTTCGTAGAAGCTACCTGTCGCATGTCTGCAGAGAATGATGGTATTGTATTAGTCGCCCGCAGCAATAGGCACCATCAGTTCTTCTAACTCTTTGTGTCTAAGTTGGTCCTCATGGACGTCAGCAAGGTAAAGCCTGCAGCTGCATGCCGCCAATCGAACTTGGCTTTGGAAACGGGCCCCGCTGCAGACGCTCTCGAGACAAGCTCGATTCATTCTTTTGTTTCCAGGTAGCCAGCTGCGTATCTCCCGCCACAAACTAGTAAACAGAATACGGGGCTCAGTGGGTAGCCCGATCTGGGATTCCAGTTCTACCATGTGCAACCGTTCGTGATGCGTCAAGATCAGAGACTAGTGACTAGTGCATCTGGTGCAGCTGCATACCAGCCCAAAATCGGATCCCATTCCACCTCCCCTGCTAGTAAACGCAAAACCTCCACACTGCCCAACCAACAGCCTCAATCCTACAGCCTACGCTCTGGAAGATCAGACTGGAGACGTAAGGCCTGGTCTGCTTGGCTTACCTGAGCTCTTGACAAGGCGGCGATTGACAGATATGCTTTGTGCGCCAGGTGTGCTGGCTCGTGCTCGCTAGTCCTTCTGAACAGCTTGCTGAGTCGGACTCTGAGCCTTGACCTGCCTAAGAATCACCGAGGATCGATTGCGGCAACAAAGGCTCGCCTCCGCAGCAATCCTTTGAAAGAACCAACGCCTGAAACTTATTCCCACATTCCCTTCTCAGCACGCTATTCTGCCGCCTGGTTGCTGTTGTTGCTGCCATAGCTGTCATTGTTGTAGCCATAGCTGTCGTAGTCATAGCTTTTGCTGCTGTAGCTCTTGCTGCTGTAGCTGTTGTCATAGCCTCAGCTGCCGACTTTGGTCAGCTCAGCTATGGCCAGAGACTGAGGGCTGAGTAAGACTCGCTGGTGCTTTCAGTATTGGAGAGTGGACGAATGCGCTATCGGCTGTAGGGACCATTCCAAGGGATTGTATGATGATCGTCATATGTATGCCCTCCCTCATTCCCTCTAGGATCCTCTAAGCACCACGTAGCAGACTTCTGCAAATGCTTTTGCCAGCTCAGGATATGTTCAACCTTAATTATTGTCAAGCCACATCCCATGATCCTAACCCCCCAAATTCGAAACACAACCTAAACTTAACAACCAAAATCCACTTCTACTAATGATTCCCTCGGAAAGCGGACTGCTTTGCAAACGAGCATCCCTGCAAGCAGTTATCCAAACCCCCAAGCCTAAACACCAGTTCCTCAACCCTGAGTCCTAAACACATCTAAACACCAAGCAGCTCCAGCCAGAGCTGCTCCAGTCCTGCCAGCCCCAATCCGACCAATCCTGGCACTTGTTACAGGCTCTTTCAAAAGGCAACAACAGTGATAGCAATTGATAAATAGCAGTCCATGTCATGGAAATAAGCTAACCTGGAGTATCACAGTCAGGGCAATAAAGATAGCAATGACATGGGCTGACGGTGCAAGGCTTGGTCTCCGAACACGAGCCCTTATGTACTTTCCAGCTCCCAAAGACCCACTATCATGGACCTATGTCATTAACCTTAAACCCAGGTTGCATGTAACCCCATGTCAAGCCCTCCAAACGACTTGAAGGTCCCTTAGCTCCGACATTGTTTGATATCAGGCCTTGCTGCTTCCGCCATTCTTGGACCAGTTGCCACCCTGCAAGACCAGAGCCCTTTTCCCTATGCTCCAAAGCACCCAAATACGGGAGCAGAGCAGGTTCGGCTTGTAGACTTTCAAGGCCTAAAGCAAGCACGATTTGCTGGCTTTAGGGCACAAGCTATTCTGTAATGTAGATTATTAAGGTTTGGGGAATGGCCCAGGGATCTAGAAATACGCTCAGGACTGACAACGACGAGTTGGGCAATGGGTTCGGGAAATCATTTTCCTAAGGAAAGTTCCTGGGACCAGGCGGGCACCGATACATTCTGTACGGCTTGCATGAGGCATAAACGAGAGAATGGAAGGCATATTAGAGCTACGCCTGAAATTTCCTTGGATTCTCTCTCCTTACTTTTGCGGGTGCTGCAGTTGTCATGTCCCCTTCGGCCTTTGAACTTCCGCAGGTGTCCTCTCATCATGCAAATGCAGGATCCAAGGCATGCTGCTACAGTACTTTGATTTGTCAATGAACAGCAAAGTTCGCGCTTCCTTGCAGTAGCAAACCTCTTGTATCTCAAGTACCCATGCTTTTGACACCTAGGGACCTAGGGTAATCTCATAAGGCAGGCATGTGTGACGTCCACAGTCGATCGCACCGCCGCATAATTGAAAGTGGCATGCGAATGCGGATTTTCAAGACCCAAAACTCCGAAGCAGCTTTACACCCAACACCCTGTGCACCCCAAGGATCCTTTGTGCACCCGGGCCTGGTAGCTATCCGTGTCGGGCACGACCCTTCGGTGCCTTGACGGCGACCTCGAGTCGGCCTGTGCGCTACTCTCACCACCGCCTCACCTCACCACCACTGCCAGCAGCGCAGCAGCAGTGGTGACACTACTTGCAGGAGGGTTACGGGAGCAGCATCAGCAGAAGTTTCAAGTGGAAAAACGACAATAGTACGGCTGGTGGGTGAAGAGCCTACTTCAGAAAGGAGCTTTACGTTGCATGCGACAATAAGGCAGTTGATGAAAGCAACCTTGAGGACCGACCCCCGGCCGCACTTAAAATGATGGCGTGCTGCCATAAGCCTCCATCACTGCTGCACAGCATGAGCGAACTAAGGCCAAAATGTCTGACAAGACAAGACCAAAAGGCAACATAATGAAAAGCCCACCAAAGAAACTGGCCAGCGCCCCTCAAGGAACTTAACTTTGTCCGATAACATGTCAGAGGACATGATGAATTCTTGTGTTCGGGCGGAACTGAATCTGAAGGGATACAAGACAGTCAAGGTAAAATCCAACTCTTGACCCCAAGCTCCCAAACAACCACGGTGATAGAAACTGAAGATCCACAGTGTGTTGGGCCTTGGCCGCGTCCGCGACACGTACCCTCCTTTGGGCAGGATACTGGGAAGTGCCAGCATATAGAGCAATCTGAGGCTTCAAAAGATGGAGCACCGCAAAATGTCCACCATTCTTCTCTTTGTAAAGCTTGCTGGGGGGATCCATCTGCTGATTGGCTTCTGATGCTGGGCAGGTGACTGACTTCGTTTAAGCTTTCAGTATGAAGTGTCATATGAGATGTATACGCCCCTTTTTACATGTGATGCACGGTTTGAATTTGTTGTCTGGGCAACTGGACATTGGAGAATTGGTGAGTGTGTATCGTTTTCCGATTTTCGCTGCATGTTTTCGGTTTTGTTCTTGGTGAGTATGCTATCGTTGTCCAATCAAAAACCTGTGTCGCGAATCCAATGTCCATCCTTTACATATCTCCTATGTCAAATGACTATACACTCCTGATTCTGAGAACCGCCACGAAGAACCATGGAAAGTTGTGGGCCATGAGGATTAATTAGCCTGGGTCCAAGCCTCCCCAAAACTTATTCTTCAGGAGCTCAACGCTGTTTGTGTACATAAGCCAACACACGAGTGTAAACCATACTAGTC
Organism: Symbiodinium pilosum; assembly: GCA_905231905.1. NCBI lineage: Eukaryota > Dinophyceae > Suessiales > Symbiodiniaceae > Symbiodinium > Symbiodinium pilosum. The sequence goes on from CAJNIZ010001447.1 coordinate 17,768, forward strand.
AGTGACCATAGATGATTATTTGTAACAAACGCATGCAGCTCAAGAAATTTCCTTTGAAGTTCACACTCCGGGATTAGGATGGGGAACGGATGACCCCTTGAATCTTTACACATGTGACAAGGGCATCTGAATTTTGATATGCATTCTACTTGAAGCTTTGAACAAAGGCTGGCGGCTATCTGGGCTCACCTTTGTTGGGTTTGCCCGTCACCATGCAGGAGGCCGTATACCTGGGTCAAGATCCTTAAGCAAGCGCTCTTGTCCTGCTTCGACTTGGAGAGGAGGCCTCGCACCCCTGCAGGACGGGGGACAAGCAGCCAAAAAAAGGGCAGATAAGTTCGAGTATTCAACCTGTGAGAAACCAAGTTAAGCCTGGGATACGCCATTTCCGCACACTATGTCGATCGTAACCTATTTTACTATGCTGCACGTTGGCCGGGTTGGGAAGATATTTGTGACCAGGAACGCGACCCATCGTGGTGTGCACACGGGTATTATCATAGGTTTTCCTCTCCACTTGAATTGATGCTAAATAAGCCAAATTCATGGAGAAGCCTCGGGAGGTAGTAGAGGGGGTGGCTTGGGAACCTAGAATACTCATCGCTCCACCGCGAACTCCTGCCTCGTAGGCTTTCCGCTTCCCCGCCTCAAATCTGCAAGACATAGGCACGGAGGCCTAGAAGGAGGAATCAGTTCATGGTGTAGGTTCTGTGAAATCTGAATCTTTACAGGCAGGCCAGGGCACCCGGAAGCTGGTCAGGACTGGACTCCAACACCCTCAAGGCAGAGAAACGCCAGGCAACTAACCCAAACACTGCCATATTGAACGCCTAGAAGCCCATAAGCCTCCACCCTATTGAATCCCTCCAATCTTCACACTCCTTGGGCTTGAACATCACTATCTACTGGCTGGAAGGATCCACGCGCCTCTGGAGCTAAATACAGCATACTTCAGGCAGCCCAGCGTGATTAACAGTCAATTCAGTTCAAACAATCTATGTGCAACTGATGAACTGAGAATCCTGCGCCGCCGGACCAGTTGTCATCTGCATGGCAGGGGATTTGGGGGCTTCGAAGGGTTCAAGCCGAACCCGAAACCCCGAACCCTATTTACTTGGCTAGTATTCAAACCTTCTAGTTCTCGTTCTTTCATCGGCGTGGTCGAGTTGACCATCCCTTGACTCCACTGTGCTCAACTTGCAACGCCCCAATCATGTCCACCCGCCGTCGTTGTGGCACTGCTAACCACTTTCAGTGCTAGGGGGCAATCATCGTTCTGAAGCACGCCCGACAAATGCCGAACTCTCCGAGAAAGCTATGGGTGGGGGTTATTGTTAGACAGGCTGGAGGTGGAGTTGGAGTCAACTGGGATCAAGAACCTTGTTGTTCAGGAAATGAAATTTAGGACGCATAGGGTCCAAGGGGACTTTTTGCAACATGATTCAGTCATAGCAAATTCTGCGCAGCAAGAACGCCTGGGCTCTTCGGACTGTTTGCACTGCTTGAATGGTTAGAACTCTCCCTTGAATGTGGATATTCGCTTCATGTAAGGTAGGTGCTATGCCCTTCGTCGAAGTCTACCCCGGCTGGAGCTTCACTTCTCTGGACGACACGCGGCGATAATTGTGCAACACACGGCTCTACTGTCATGATATGACTGAGAGGAGTATACTACAACGAGCAGGACACTATGACGCCAAGAATGCAAACCAAAGCAAGCAAAAGCTGCCACCTTCCACCTCGCCCCGCGCGTTCCGGGCAATGCCCTCGTCCTGGAAAGCAAAGAAGTTTGACCCTATATGTTTAAGCTGAGACACCGAACCTGCCGCACGAATTCTGACCAGTTGGGAACGAAGTTTTATGGTCCTATAAAGAGCTTAGAGAAAGAGCTGATGGAATGTAACTCCAATAAGTCCACTTGCTGGTACACAATCTTGCCCGTCCTCTTTCTAGCAGAGCGCTTGCCACTTGGATTTTCGCAACACTCGAGACTGTAAATCATCACATAGATCTGCTACTTTTAAAAATCCAGCAGACTGAGATGGCCGTGTGGACTTTATTTGCCGCCGTAGCAGTGCTGGCGGGAAGCAGAATGTCAGAGCCAGTGAATGAGTGAAGCTTCATGCAAAGCATCAGGACCGCAGCCAGGTCGAAAAAAAAGGGGGCATCCCTTCTTTGACTTTGTCAGAAGCATCCCAAAACAGCTACGCTTCCAGCCCCAGGCAACCCAAATTGGCCCCTATAGGCCTCAAACAGTGACTTCTTGTCTTTTAATCAATTTCTATAACGCCGCGGGCCTCGCATCTTTCATAGGCTCCCTGGAGGACCTGGCAACATGCCCACCATAATGCTACAGGCACTTCTCAAAACTTGGATACCCTAAGGCCCCCAAGCATTCAGAGGGATGATGCAGGATTCGGGGATTCGTCTTAAGATTATAGCAGCATCATGCCGAGAAATGGCCATATACAGCTTTCGCGTTATAGGTCTTCGGGTCAAGGGCTGGACTTAGGATTTCCATGCTGGTGCCGCTGGTAAGTAGTGCTTGGTGTACTGCGCTGGCGAGTCGTCAAGAATGGCTGTACATGCATAATGCAAAAGAGGATGGCATAGAAGGTCATACTCATTCTCATAATCATCTCCAGCACTGTCACAAACTACGATTGTTTTGTAGCGATGTTCGGCATATTTTCAGTAAACTTGAAATGGCAAGCCGGGACGGAGCTGCCAAGAAGAAGCCACGAGCTGGAACGCCGCATTTCTCTTTTGACAATCTGAAGTCATCAGTATTAGAACCTCACTGATCGCCACCTCAAACCCTGAACTTCCGAGAAGAACTGAAGCTAGAAATCAATCCTTCTTTGCCAGAAGACGGGACGGCGCAGTCTCCCCAATGCCATATACTAAACGCATGGAGACTAGAGTCAAGCCAAGATGAGGAGGAGAATTCCTCACACGTTGTCTAGAGTCTGGTGCACGGGCGATAGCACCCTTCGCCCGTGAGGGTTGTACAGCTACTGCACTTTCTGAGCTCCGCGCATCTGCCAAAGGCTCAGACAAGCTGTCGTCTGTTTCCTAAGCACTGTGCACAGCTGCTGCAGTACAGGACAAGGCATGAAATGCGGATTTGAAATCCCACCCCCAAGTAAAGATCCCTGAGCACTGCAACTTAAATTAAACCATCCATGCATGCTGGCTAGCATGACCGCAAAGACTCGTGTCCGCTGCGCGTTCAATCCCATCCGCAAGCCCTTCCCCAACAGTTTGGTCTACGGAGAACTGGTGCCTAGCTCACAACTGCACGCTTGAGTCGTAACTTGACAACCTATGTGGCACGCTAAGCCGCCATACCTTATCCACCATCCACTCATACTGAGGGGCGGAAGAGTTGCAGATAGTTTCAGGGCTGAACTCTTATACAACGTAACATGTCATGTGTAGCAGGAGCTGTAGCGAAGACCCGCATAACCTAAACCTGAAACTTTCATGAGCCCTACTCGATCCTAGGCCTCCTGCCTTGATGTCGCGCTCCAGGTTATGAGCGGCTTTCTGCGCAGGTGAAAAGAAGTGTCATTGATAGGCTTCAGTTCGGTGTTGCGGTGTTGCTGGTTCCGTGTAAGGTTCATCTACCTTTAGCAGCAAACGCTCAGCCTGGTTCGTAAGGAAGTTTCTCCCCAGTGTGGATTCCTACGTTGTGTCAGGCCCATTTGGGTTGCATGTTTCCTCTAGTTGCATGGTGGGGCTGACTTCATCGGCTTCACATATGCTGACCAAGTCACCAGTTCCTTGGGATTGGAGATTTTGCTTCTTGGTTGGCTAAGTTGCAGGGCGGCGCGCAAGAATCTAAAAGAAATCTGATTAACGTTGGGAATCCCACTTCTTCCTAGGTTGCTGAGGGTGCCTGAGGGTTTCTGATGAAATGCACATCATTCAAGATGATGTACGTACGTACGTACGTACGTATGTACGTATGTATGTATGGACGTACGTACGTACGTACGTACGTACGTACGTACGCACGTAGGTAGGTAGGTAGGTAGGTAGGTAGGCATGTATGTACGTATGTATGTATGCATGCATGTATGTATGTACGTACGTACGTACGTATGTATGTATGTATGTATGTATGTGTACGGATCTACGTATGTAGGTATGTACGTACGTACGTACGTATGTATGTATGCATGTCTGCATGTCTGCATGCATGCATGCATATATATAAGTATGTGGTAGGTAGGCAGGCAGGCAGGCAAATAGGTAGGTAGGTAGGTAGGTAGGTAGGTAGGTATAATTACTGTGTATGTGCATAATACATTCATAAACGAGGGTCTAGAGGGTCGGGTCTGCGACAATGTCCGGAAGGCGCTGGACCCCGTGCCCACACAGTCTTGTTAAACGGAAGAAAAACAATCAGACACCAGCAGGACCCCATGGAACCCTCTGCCAGAAGCAGATTTACAAAGCCAGAGGTATGATGCCCAATTCCTGAACCAGAAGTTTGGCGCACCTTGTCTCGCAACGCGAGCAATACCGCCAAACCGAACATCACCTGGAGCTAACAGGATCAGAGGTTTGGAGCTGGGCAATCCGTCGCGTTTTCGAACCGTCAGTTGGGTTCGCATGCGCGACTGCAGAATGGCTTCCATGGCAATCAACGTGTTTGTTGCAAAGCCTGGTGTCATTGCGCTCCCTGCGGCATGATCCATCATCAGCCAGGCTGAACATTGTGTAAGTTGTTGCTAGCCACAGGCACAGGAGGTCCTGATGAATTGGCGCACAAGAACAACAGTCTTATCCTGCGGCCCAGTACTGTTTCAACACCTGTTTGCCTCTCTTTGCCTCTCTTTGCCACTCTGCGATACTTTTGCTCATCCAGGTCATGCACTTGATGCTCTCTAAGATGGTTTGCCTGCAGCCCCGTAACTTAGCAGAGTTAGCAAGTCATATTCACATATTCGGTGGTTCCAAGGCAGCACAATGGACTTCTTGCGTGCGGAATGTTGCCGAACTTGCTTCGCACTGATCCAAACTGACTCAAAACTGAATGAAAAAGAGCAATAGAGCCATAGAAGCCACAAGTAGATTCGATAAACCACCCGTATTCCTGTGTAGGGTCCTCTCTAAAGCAAATCAACTTCCAGCATGTATCAGGTAGTCCTATACAGCTACTCTTGAAGCTTCCGAAGCTTTGAGTTGCTTCCAAGATTCCGATCGCTTGCCGTTGGTCCCCACCTCTTTGGCTGTGACTTGGGCTTCTTATGTACATCCCTCGTTTCCCACGCCATGCGAGGGACTGGGCATGACTTCAAGGAACCATGTTTGACAGGAATGCAGAAAAGCGATACAATAATTCCAGAGCTGGTTCAGGTGTTGGACAGTTGGGTTGAATCCAATTCTTGAATCCCTACCCCAGACCCCAACAACTTCAGCCAAAACATAGTCATGCTTTCGTCTTAGGTTGAGGGGTATTGCTTTGGGGGGGGTCCTATTGTTTTTGGGCTTTTGCACAGTTCCTACATGTCACGGCATTCCTTCCTTTCGTCCCAATACGCGAGTTTGACCATTGCTCATATAGGGGTGATATGGGTGGGGTTTAGTTCCGTGAGTCTTTGAGGGAGCTGACAGAAGCAAGGCAAACTTTTCCCTAACCTCAGCACAGGCAAGGACTTGTCGATCTGAGGCCGTCGCTACAAGGAACTCTGGACGGCTCTTCCTTAGCTCGGGCGTTCAGCAGGCATGGGTTCTGCAGCACCAGATGCAGACCCGGAGTTGGGAGATTCTCCATGACAAGGTCTTGAGCCCGGTATAGATGTATAGATGCACTCACTCCAAGGTTGTAGGTTTCTGCGAAACATAGGATCACAGGAGCGCGAGGGCTCAATGATCTCTCGGTCTTGGGGTTGATTGATGGCTTGCGGTATCGCCAAACCATCTCGTGGCTATGCTCTCAACCGTCCGACTTCAGATCGGTTGGGAGGCATCTGGATACGATGAACTAGACTGCAGTCGCTGTCGAGATGGGGAGCACGCAATCGTCCCTCACTCACAGTTGACAGGGAAGGCTGGGGTTCAGGGCATCGGGTGGATTTCTGATGTCTAAGATTTTCTCCATGAACCTGAGTTTGGAGGCAGGTCTCAATCGGCATATGCTCATCTCGTCCTTGGCGAGGCGTAACTCCCGAGAGCACGCCGACGCAACTGCCCGGTCCTGCTGTAGGCTTTAGGATCTCACGCGTTGCCGTTATTTAGGTGACAATGGCAAAGTCAAGGAGGAGACAGCTATCAGAACAAATCCCTGTAATCCTCCGTTAGACAGAATGCTGCCCAAATGATAAACCGGGACACCCAGCAAACACGTGCGGCACCCTTTATAAGATGTTTGGGTCGAACCTGGCTATGGCTCTGGCTTGGGCCTGCCAGGCAATTGATGTAAATTCGGGGCCACTGTTTACTGGAACAGGCAGCCCAAACCCCCCAAACAACTGAAACTTCAACTCCATCACTACTGCTAGTGGCAAGAAGAAGAAAAGGAATCAATTCCTGCGAAGTTGTAAGTGTAGGTCCTGATAGTACTCGTAGAGGCCGTCGGCTTTGCCACTGCTGTCAGCTGCCGCCTGACAAGGGCTAACGAGGCATCGGAGACTACAGTAGGAGTTGAGGGGTTCGAAGTTTCTTGGCATAAATAGGTGCATAGATCAGGGACTGAAGAGTTTAGAGGTTTGGTGATTTAGGATGTCCGTGATGATTTCGTGGGTGGGCAATTTTAGAGGCAAAACCCCCGGGAATGTCCCGAAAAGAGAATGCTGGGCTGCCTTTGATCATCAGACACCCAAAAGGTCATGACTCAGTTAGGCGAAGCCACGGGGCTATGACGAACTTGGACGAAGGCCGCAAGTTCTTTGGGAACCAAGGCCATCAAAAGTCTTCCGTGGAGACAAAACTAAATTATGAAGGCAGTTTCCCACGAATCTTAGTCGAAGCAGGGGCCCTTAGTCGAAGAGGAGGGAGGGAAGGGTTTGACGAGGTTGGATGCAGAAACCGTGCCGTGACTCCCTTTGCGCTATTCCTACGCGTTTGCCCCTGAACCTTTGTCTGAAAGCTTGTGAGGACATGTCCAGGTGCTTTGCCAATGGTGTGATGCAACCCTGGGGAAGGCTCACTCGGTAATTGGAAGACGGCAACGGGTAACTATAAGGCGGCAATAAGGGCAGCGCATTTGTTTCCAGATAGATCTGCCTAAAAAGGCCAAGCAGTGCGGCTTGTCTAGGGTAGCTAGTCTAGGATCCTCGCTGGTTTGCAGTCAACTGGTGGGGCTTGGGGTTGAGAGAGGTTTAGCTGCCTCTTTATGCGCATGCCCCTCCCGCCCGCCGACTCCATCAACCTGAAACCCTAAATCTTCTGCTCTGACCAGGACCCGCGTTCCTGCAGGAGCCAGGAAGCATTCGGGTGAAAGATCGAGTCAGTCGCCAACTCCACGACTGGCGGCCGAATATCAGGTGGAGGGAGGGTCCCAAATTCAGGGCTGCGAGAATGTTGTTTTTGCAGCTTCTTCTGAGACGATTCTCGAGGCATCCTTCTTGTTGTCCTTGTGCTTCACAATGAGAGTTAAAACCTCTACTCTATGCTGACCTAGCAAGCCTACAAAGCAAGCGCTCCATGTACGGGAGACTGCCCACTTGGGAGGTCCATAGTTGTTGACTCTAGAAGAACTTGCAATTCTTGAAACCCATCATCGCATGACTGTGTCTTGTCTGCTAGAGCGAAGCTCCTAGCACCAGATAGGGTTCTCCAGATCCTCATGCACGGGCTTATGCGAATGCTTACACATGGTTTGTATTGTAATAGTTGTACTGATCAGCAACAGCAGCACAATATGTAGCATGGTTCAGTTTTGATGGTCAGCCTTGCTCATGATGTTGAACATGTTTCGAGCTAATTACGGTCTCATAACTGGCCTGGACTGATTGGATCCCTATGACTCTAGACCAAAGAGTCTTGAAGCAATAAAAGCGGTGCAGACTATTTTGACCAAGTGAACCACATCCATGCTTATTAAGGCAAACTGCAACTCACTCCACAAAGCCGTGCCTATCGGCTTGTACTCTACTAATTGTTTATGGGTACTTTGTATTCTTGCAAAGTACTGTAGTGACATGACAACAACCCATCGATCATGGATGAACCTGGCACTGCTTTTTGGACGATGTTCAACTTGACGCCGTAACCTTAAGGCACTCAGAATTCAAAGCAGCCAGCATGCCTTCATGGAGCTGCAGCTTAAGTTCGGCTCATGACAGACCCAGAGCTTCAACATCTCCCAGCCCAGAAGGCAAGAACTCCACACCAGGAGTGACGGCCACAACGGAAGACGCCCCCTTGACTGGTTGCGATTGGGACGTTGAGATGAAGCATATCTCCGACAATGACCCAATCGAAGGCTTGAACACTAATAAATATTTGAGCCTGAGTGTACCGGCCTTTAAAAAATTAGGCTGAGACCAGAATACCTTCCACATGATTGTTTCCTTTGAAGCACTGAGGACACGCACCGTAAACGCCAAAACTTTGTGCCTGGGGCCTCCCTGAGTTGATGCGTGGAATTTTGGGCATTTTTTTGGTTTCTCGGAGACTTGCATCAATAG
>CAJNIZ010001447.1:26509-95396 GCA_905231905.1 Symbiodinium pilosum
GCTCAGCAGGAAACCGGTCATAAAAAACTGTTGAAGCCCAAGCCATGAACAAGCAAACAACATTTGTGCAGTATAAGTCTGAGGATGTAGCGTTCATACGGTTCCGTCGGCCTGCCTGGGCAATGAATGCGGAGGACAAATGGGGCTTTCAGAATAAAGAGTACACTTGGGAGGCCCGGAAGAAAAATTGCACGTGCCCTACAATAGTGAAGCTCAGTGGTTGAGTTTGGGCCGTCTTCTCCAAGAACACAAACACTCAGTTCTCCACTTCTAGTCATCCAAAAGATTGGGACCTGTATGTACCGCGGTAGTTCATGGAGTCCGTGACATCGCACAAACGGCCGCAGCATCTGTAAAGATACCGCAATCCAGTAACGTTGCCATGTTTCTTGGATGGCCCCCTGGAGGCAAGTGGCTTCCTCCCAACCCCTTGCAGTGTCCATCTCGAGTGCCACGGCAGTATCCAGGAAGTTCCATCGCATCGCAGTTCCTGCCTCTCCCTCGGTCGCTGGAGCGCCGCCGGCCCTGCATCCAGTGCTCACAGCTCATCATTTGAAAGCTATTCCCTTCCAAGGTTCAAAAGCCTGAAGTGAACAATGCAACACCTCTGCACCCATAGTTAACTCAGACCGAGCGGTTGCCCAAATTTCTCCGTCGCAGAATGTCATGATAGCACCAAACAATCGCCATATATCAATGCAACTTTCTCTGGTGTAATGTTCTGCTGCAAAGGGGATAACCACTGTATGGGTATAGTTCTGCCCGGCAAAGGCCTTCACTCCGCCCCAACGACTGTTTTATTAACTGCCGTCCTTCTAATCAAACCCCAAATCTTAAATTCAAGATTATGGGATGCCCATGTGCGCCCTCAGTATGATTCAGGACACCCTCCACTGCAGGGAACAAAAATCCTCCACAAACCCCATGTGCCCCGTAAGTATCGCACGAAATCAACGTTCAGCCTTGAAGTTCACTAGAAATCCTAACGAGCCGGCCTCGTGTTCACTGCCACTTCGGTCCATTCCGGACTCCTCTTGGAAAGCAGGGATAATGAGGTGGCGAACACGGTGCTGGTCTTCAAGGTTCAACAATAGGAAAGGTCCGCGGACATGTACGGCCAGGAACACATTGTCAGTACAGTCTGGACTTGGAAGTTTTGCGGGCACCAGACTTTAGGCTTTTGGGTTCTTCGAGGATGGGGGGAATTCAAAAACAAGAGCTGTCGAACAGGGAGCATGCACCTTCCTGCGTTCCCACCACTCTTGCCATTACACCGTATGAATATAGTTGGACCATGCCATAGCTTACCCCCCACAAGCAAGTATCAGCAACAGGCTAGGCCTAAATTGGCGGCTTTTCCCACAGACCCCTTGGATTACAACTATGGTTGGGTTCCTGCTGCGACTACTGTATAGCTTGTGCAGATCAATACTCTGTTAGGCTGAAATATCAAGGTGCCTCTAGAGAGAGTCTATAGAGGGTGATATTTGACAACTTCCTTCTACTGCTGAAGACCCGAATGCCTTTGGTTTGGGGCTCAACTCAGTCATGCGAACCCATTCAGAAAACCGTTGCACCCGCAGAGGACGCCTTCAAACTGGGAGCATTGCAAAAATATAAATGCTTCAGGCTCGTAATGTGACTCCCCGTGCGCCCTAGGACCCGTCAAAACTCAACCCCGCACGTACACACCAGAACCAACCATCACATAGCACCATAATATTGTGGTCCTGTACTACTATATAACGTTATAGTACTCGATCATGACAGTACTATAATACAATGCAGGTGATCAGGTGGGCCATGCTCCTGCGCTTCGCAGCGGGCCGCGAGCTGCAGGAGCCCTATAGGATCCTACTGAGCGCACCCTGTTGGACCGACATCCGGCAGTGGGAGACATCAAATTGCTGCAGGTAGCAGAGAAACTCAAGCCATTGAGGAGGAGGTGGCCAAGATTTCGTCATGCTTTGGCGTAGCATCATTGCCAGAATTTTACCCCTTCTTAGAATGAGCGCCAAGCGGTACGAACCATCTTTTTGATGCCGAGCCCCGCCATAATCTTGGGGTCTCCGGGGATCGAGCCGACATGACTGTCCAAGCTTCTCGGACAGAGCTGGTCATGCAAGTTCAAAGTGGGTTTGCATGAAATCCTTGTCATGGACCCAAGTACACGGTTGAAGCCTTATCGTTCTGTGTTCCTTGCCGCTGTGCAAGGCAAGATGCAAGTCGGGGTCAGCACAGCTATGACAAGAGCTCCATGCAGCGACGAAAGGGTGAAAAAAAGCAAGACAGGGCCACACAGTAGGTGTCTCGATGATTGCAGTGTTGAAGCTATCTTTGAAGGGCAGGAGCGGCCCTATTCCATGAAATTCTTGCCCTGCATCAGCCTCATCGTCTTACTTTACTTCATTCCGGGCCGCCCTGAAAATTCACAGCCCGGGTTCTGGGCATGCTCACGGTAAGCGCTCCCACGCCTGGCGCATCGGATTGAATGCCGCTTCATGGTGGAACGATGTCGAATGGGCATCGAGAAGGCGGCTGGATGGTAGCTCTACAAAATCCTGCCCCAGAGCGAATTTGCACTCATCACGCAACCTCAGTGAAGACCCTGCCTGGCTGCTTGGAGGCTTCAGGGGGCGAGCCTGGGGGCAAACAGTGCTTGAGTCAACAGATTTGAACTACTTGTGAACTCGAACCCCTTCGGGCCCCCGACCATTTCAAATGGCAACCCAAAGCCTGACAGACAGAGCGCATGCATCAGTCGCAGCGTCGCCGCACCGATCGCAGCCTTGAAGCTAAGACGCAAACTCTGGCCAATGGCGACCAAGTCCCTCTCCAGAGAATCCAGCTCACCTTCCATTGAACATTGTCTGGTGCTAACATGTGCTAACGTATCTTCCCAACAAAGGTTACAAGATGTTACAAGGCAGAGCCATTGAGGGCAACGCGGTCAAGGACACGGATCATGTCCTAGATGCCCAAATTGAACAATGATCCCCCCATCACTGATGTGTGTAGCACTCGCAAAGCCAACAAGGCAACAGGTCCTTGGATAAGCGCCGGGACCTCTCCCCAATGTGAGGATGCGAATGGAGGCCCGCTTGAGCTGAACATCACGTGACATCACGTGGATCATGTTGCTGATGCAGTCGGCTTTGTCGGACTGCAGGCTGCGCATAGCAGCACACGGTAGATCAAATCATCGTGCTACAGCTGCTAGAGGTAAAAAAAATCAACGTGTGCCAGATCCGACCTGCAAAGCTATGATGCAAACACGCCTGTCTTCCGGAACAAAGGGGGCGATCAACCGAAATGAAGGGTCTGCCGCTGCCACCAGCAACCACATCATGACTGACTTGATAAGCATATGTGCTGGTTTCAAGTCACGAATTACAAGCACAAGGCGATACTCATCCCAGTCTCCGAGATACTCCGAACCCTGGAAATGGACCCCAGCACAACACTTCTGCACCAGGCCAGCACCATAACCTTTTTGCGCCATATCCTGCTTGACAGGTTTCGACCGTTGTGGCGCAAGTCAGCCTGCTGAAGTCATTGCATTCGGTTTAACGTGCCAGGTCTAAGCTGTTGAGGGTGTCGGGTATGAGGTCGGTCTAGGGCTTGCAGTCCAGCAGTTTTGCTAGGGGTGTGGGGTATAGGGTTTGCAGTCCAGAAGAAATCCAACCTGGCCGTTGCGGTCCAGCGCGGATGAACGCCTAGCTAAAGCTATGCTTTATTGGGGTGACGCCCGTGCCGCCAACCCCCCTTTGAAAGCCCTGGAACCGTGTTTTGGTGGTCGAAAATTAAGGTGATTTTCGGGCGCCTTTTTGAAGCTTTCCCCCCGCTACAGAGGGTTTGTAACAATTTCTTTCGCGCCAGCATCATTATCAGCATAACTAAAGCTTTGGAGGCATGTTGGAACATCATATGTGCGGTGTTAAGAAGGAAATTGTGGGCCCAAACAGCCCCATGATGCTCATGACGCTGGATGGCTCTTAGGAGCTGCTGGAACCTTAAAACGCGCTATACCCGGCAAAACGCTCAAAATACGTGCAGTGGGCAGTGCTTGTGGCTGTAAATACCGGTGTTGGTAGCAGCTGCACTGCATGATTAACATGCGAAAGGCTCTGCATGCATTGTCCAGACCAAACCCTATATTGTAAACTCTGCCTGCTGCATGATTTACCATGTCTTTTGCCCATATGTCAAGCACTTTTGTGGCTCCTGAGCTATGATTTTGCGCCACTTTAGCTTATCAAATACGTGAAAATGTTGCTCAATTTGCAAGGCATGTACATGTGGGCTAAAGCATGGTCAGCTTGCACGAAGAACCACGTTCAAAGCCGTTGTTGATGGCTTTTCTTGGGTTTTGACCTCCTCCTGGTCCCAGTTAAGCCAAAATGGGGTCCCAGTTGTGTTCAGTTAAACTTGAGAGGCAAAGACTTCCAAATGTAAAAAGCCATCCCAGGTAGTTTTGGGCTTGGTTTTCACATGATGGCGGGGTGGCCGGGGGGGGCGGCGGCCAGGCCGGCACTTGGCGCCAGGCCCAAAATACGTTGATTTTGCTTTTTTCGTGATGCTTCCAAGCAGGGCAGTTTCATTTGAGAGGCAGGGGCAGGGCGGTAGACTGTCCAGATGTGGATCATAGAACGTGCGAGTGGGGAAGCCAGGACCAATGCATTTAGACCTTGGCAGTTACTTAAGTAGGCAGGGGCTGAAACAGAGGACTCATTCGTTAATCCCTTCCCCTCATTTTAAGAAGTCCCCCCTCCTTACAACACGAGCGCAACCCACATCTAGGCGCAAATGCGTTTATAGGAGCAATGTGACACATGTGTGACTAGACGGCAGGCTGTCTGAATGGCGGAAAAGTCCAATCACGACAGGACAACCGGTTTTTCGTGGCTCCCAACTACCCAGTAGTTGATATTATAAGAGTTGTAGACGTCGCTTTTCAGGCACCTGAACTGTTCCGGACGCGCACACTTCCATGGGCTTTTGCAGACTCCGCTTATCAAGCCGCTCCCGAAATAATCAATCCATTCACGGTCGAGTGGCTGGATTCGCTATGATGTGGTCCGGCTGCAGCATGCTGCTGCGCCTGCTTCACCAAGGCTGGGCTCGGATCTATACACTCATGGATCAAGCATGCTGGAAGTGCGTGGCAAGGACCTGCTGCTTGAAGACAGTAATGACAGCAGTGCAGTGATCGATTCCAAAGCTGCTATGTGTCCTACCTTGGTCCGCAGAAGCGATACTTCGACGGTCAGCCTTTTTGATACTCTTCGGCTTGAGCTCACAAGAAATCGCCTCACTGGAATGATGCCAGCATGAACTGCATGAAGCATGCTTGCTCTGACCCGTCAGCACCGGACTCCTTCCGCCGTCATACAGGAATCAAACAAAGTGAATGTTGAGTTTTTTTTGAGGACTTGAGCATGTCTGTGGCCTGTTGCAATGCTGCCTCAGCCGCTGTCAGACGCGCTTCCGCCTCGTCGTTCAAAGCCTGCTTCGCACGCTCAAGTGTACTCAAGATCTCGTTCTGTGCTTTGTTTATTTCTTTGTTTACTTGTTCCTCGGCTGGCCCACGCAAAAACTCTCCGCGTATGATGACAAAGTCATTGCCCGACACCTGCTTCGACCACCCATAGAGCGCATCCTTCACAAAACGTTCACCGAACTTGTCTGCCCGGTAAACTGCAGTCCCACCAGATGCTGTTGCCCCAATAAAAGTCATGGCCAACATGCCCGCAACACCAAACGTTGCAGCAGTGCCGACTGCTACTGCCGCAGATGCGACAGGAATTACACGGTCTGATGGGGCAACACTCTGGAGAGCACCCTGTGGCACGTGCATGAGGGGAGTTTCATGAGCATCCAGCCGTGCTCTGGCTTCTCGTGCATGATGCGCATGCAAGCTGTGGGCTTTCAACTGCTCGAATACACCCTGAAGCAGCTCATCCACATTGTCCAGCTCTGCGTGCGTCAGCCGGCATACCCACTGCACAAAACTCGTCAGGAAGGGTGTTGCGTCCGCCATTGTGTCAAAAATAAGCATCCCTTTTGCGGAGCTTCTGCTGCTTGCATGGTGATTGCACTTTTTACAAGAAGCCACCACTTCAGCGTTGGTCATCTGCTCTATTGCATACCAAAATTGTGCCAATTCACGAGGGTCAAACCAACTTTCAGGTCCTTGGTCAACCTGGTGGCAGAAGAGATTGATGCGATCCAGGACCTTCTCACTCACACCTAACAGCCATTCCTTGATCTGGAAGCTCCATGGGGTCTGGAGGAGGAAATCCCGGGTCCTCTGCTTCGCATCATGTGCGGCCTGTTGCTCCAGCTCTGCCTCTTGCACAGTTTTTTGCAGTCGCGAAATCGGGTCCACCAAGGCATCAAGAACAAAGCTCCGGATTTTGCCACAAAACAAATCGGGCCATGTGCTGCAAACATGTTCTGCCAGCTCATCTTTGAACATCCTATTGCTAATCCAAGCTCTGTTGTGGATGGTATCTAATTCGTTGACAATCCTTTGACGACCTGATTCGTAGGTGACAATGTCCTCCGTGACATCAACGGAGGGCGAGACTGCCTCAACACAGAGCTTGACCTCTTCGAGCTTTTGCTCAAATTCGGTGGAAGCATGCGCTGGCAACTTATCCCAACCCCTTTCTTGACAAATCTGGTGTGCTAAGAGGGCAAGGGCATTGATAAAATAGTGTCGTTTGACGTGCATGTCCCGAAGGCAAGGGCTGTTCTTCTCCAGCCATCCCTCCGCTTCCCTGCGGCCTTCTTTCCTCTCAACCTTCGTGACGACCAGAAAGACAGCTTTGTTGGGAAAGGAGCCACCAAAGAAGGCCAGGGCCGTGTTGCGATCAGAAAGAGGCGCCAAGCCGTCTGGTCTGCTGACCTTAGAATCTTGCGCTCTCTCGCTCTTTCTCTCCCTCTCTCTCCCTCTCAGCTTCAGCAGGACTACCCTCGAAAATGCTGTGAGCATGCTATCCTGCGCATCTTCATGCTTCTACTGAAAGATTTTGTATAAGCATACCTGGAACATCTTCTGACTCAAAACCACGGATCCAGCAGAATAAGCGATGCCTCACGAGTTTGGTATTGAAGCAGCTGACTTGCAGCACTGCCAAGCTTTCCCCCCTCTGAGCCACCTGGGCAGTCGACAATGGAAAAGCATTTCGTTGTGTGGGATGCTGATGGCACCAGTACCTCCATGTGCCAGGATGCGAAGTCTGACAACCTTTGTGGGCAAAGCTTGCCATCTGAGATGAGCCTTCTCAGCTCCGCATCGCAAGAATTGATCAAGGCATGGGCCTCATCGCTTGTGAGGTTCTGGAGCTCAATGCCTTCAAGCTGGTCTGCCAAACAGTCACGAAGTCCACGTCCCCGCGCGGCAACTTGAAAACCGGCAATTGAAGCATTTGCCGTGAAGGCAACTGGCAATATTGACTGAGGAGTAGTGCCCCTTGGGCAGACCTCGCATCCGAAAATTGCATTAACTGTAGTGCTCTTGCCGGACGAAGTTGGCCCCACAACAACCACCTTGACCGACATTTGATCAAGGAGCTCCTTCCCTTCATCGATGCCACGCTGGACGTCGCTGGCAACAGCAGTCTCTGAAGAGGTGCGCCTTGCAGCTTCCTGCCATGTACAGGCCCGCACCCGAGTCAGCAAAGCAGCCACAGCTCTATTTTTGGGGAGCCAGCTTTGAAGATCTCTCAGCAAATCGAGTGCAGGAGACATTGCTTCTTGACTAAGCCCTCCTTCTTGTTGGAGGAGTCGAAGAACCACCGCTTGCGCCAACCCAAGCTTGGCCTGCAACTCCTCAGACTCTCGCAGCGGACCAGCCTTGCCTATGGCCTTGACGTCGGACACACAGGACTCCAGCATCTCGAGAAACACTGCAGAATCCGGGGATGATCTCGCGATTGCATGTTTGCATATTGCTGGATCTAAACTTCCTGCTTTTGGCCGGGAATGTTGATGGAGCACTATGTCCTTCAGGCTACTGCAGCAGCTATAGATCCAAGGACGCTGGAAGAAGTTACTGCGTTTCTGACATCTCTCCACAATCTTCTCAAAGAGGTCTGGCAGGCCAATGCCAGGACATGCTTTAACGCAGTGCAGCAAGGCTTCAGTAAAAAAACCATGCTCTGTGATTTTGCATTCTCGCGCCCCGGAGCCTTCATCGCAAGCAAAGAAAACGCAGAACTGCGAGTTGGTCCCCTTGATTCTGCTCGAAGCTAATTTGTGCACCATCTCCTGCATATCACACGTTCTCGAAATTCCTGAACCATCCCTGCATCCATCCAGGAACAACAGTCCGACAGCCCCTGGCACAGGCTCTGCACTCAGCTCTGCTGCGGTGCGCTGGGCGCATGAGGGATTTTTCGCAGAGATGAGGTCGTGGAGGGGCTGAAGGAATTCCCACACGTTGAAATACTTGCCAACCTCGCCAATCTTGGCATCCACCGGGATGAAATAACTCTGCCCTCCAATGCTGACAGCATGGCCGGCATAGTATACGAGAACAAGGACGCGCTTAGCAGGCTTAATCTCTTGCACAAGCCACTTCTGGAGGGTGAGAAAATCATTGTGCCCGTCATTGTTCACAGCATTCTTGAATGGTCTGACTGGTTTGAAGCCACAGAACCTGTCGAGCATTGACGCCACTTCCTCTATATCTCGGTGGCAGTAATCTAACTTGCCGAACTTCTCGTCTTGGTAGTCCTGTTGGCCAATCAGCAGCGCTATCCTGAACTCATCGGCGTCAAGCGCTGCTGATGACATCAGATCAAGCACCTGGTCACGCCGAAGCCTAGGCAGGCAAGCTAGGGAGAAACATGCCGTGACCCTTTCTCGTGCAAAAATCCTAAGTCTCCCAGGATCACAAATCCAGCACCTCAGAGCTCTACACTGTGAACTACAGCCGCTGAACCAGAAAGGCAGGAGGCCCCAGAATGTGGTAGCAGCGGACACAGGAGAGTCTCCAGCGAGGATGGCAAGGCTGTCGCACGCTGATATCGCTACGGCAAATGTGGCAGAGTTGTAAACATGAGCACAGATTTACCATTCGAGCGTATTCCTAGCAAGCAGCCCAATTACTGCTACCAGTTGCATGTGGAGGGAGCTGATCTACTTTCCTGTTTCTTTGATGTTTGCCCTAGGGCGGGGGAACGAAGCTGAGAGAATCCACCTTGAAAAGTGCGTTCTAATGAATGGTGCTGTCCACTTGTCTCTTCCTTCAGGGCCAACATGCGGGACACAGATTCTTCACCGCAGCCTCCCCAACCTTTTTTCCCGGATGGCTGAAGCAATACGCAAAGAAATGCTGGGTGGTTGGAACAGCTAATTGAAAAGACCCGCTTCCCAAACAAGGGACCAACTTTATGGGGGACGAACTTTCTCACAGAAAACTACACTTGGGGTGCGGAAGGCCAACAGGCCAACATGTAAGCCGGCCCGAGAAACTCTTTTGGACGGGGCCTTCGGTTCGAGTTTGTCATACTTGTCCAGAATAGTGAGTACGTCGCAAGATCTAGTTTGCGGGGGCTAAGTTTGCAACCCAGCCCGCATGCCAAGCCCTGGTCACCATGCCTCCTCACTCGTACATGCAGCAAACAGTCTCAATCAGATCCGGCGCCTCATGTAGGGATCCACTCAGCAAGGGGTTCCGGTTGGACATAGGCAAACTCCTTCGATGGGCCGCCATCTCTGCATGCCGCACTGTGAACCAACTCACAGTCAAAAAGCTCTCCTCTCCTCTTGACGTATATTCCCCAAAATGGATTATCTACCGTGCAGGGGCATTGACCAAGGGTCCCAAGCTCTTGTGTGGGCTGGGGTGCAGAGTTTGAGGCTAAGGGTTCAGGCTTTAAGTCGCCTGGTCTGGTAGTCTTGCGATAGGAACATGAAGCAGTCAAGCAAACAGCACAGGCATACGATTTAGATGCTGTGACCGGCCGCATATCTTCTGTCTTCTGGATATCTGAGGAATATTAATCAAAGCTCATCTTACGACGCATCACCGGTGACAGAGACATTAAAGCTGCTGCTCGCTGCGAAATTCCAGGCTGCGAACTTATCCAATGGTAGGTTCTAATTGAACTGAAATTCAGATCTCCTTGTTTACAAAGGAAGTGGGCTTCCCTTTTAAACCCCGGAAGCGTCGGTCATAGTAAGGTGGTCGAAGCTTCTGCATTAAGCCTTCCTCCTTCCCCCCCCAAAAAAAACGGCCGCCAGAAAGGACCTCGACGTAGGGCGACTTCGGATCGGCGTCGCAGCTCTCCTATCAACTTTCAAGTCTGTTCATCATCAACCAACATAGGGCGCTCGTGATGTGGCTGTGCTTTCCGTTGGAACACAACCTGCGCGAGATTGCGCAAAGGCATAAGCACCAATGGTTTCGAGAAACAGGGCTCCGTACAGCCAGGGTGCGGTCATCTGTAAATCTATTCAGTGACAGGTCAAACATCATCATAGCACTCGATATCTTGAACGTCATCGTTTCATATAACCCAGGCTCACGGATTTCAGCACTGGCATCATCAACCTTTTTTTTGTCGGCGTTCACTAGATGCTAATCAGGAGCGGTGTTTCAATACCCTCTTGTTTGTAACAGGGAGCTTAGGAGTCAGCAGCCTTTCCTTGAAATTGACCTTGGGTTTCTCCCTCAGTTCAGGCGTGCCATGGGACCGGCCACTGCTGAGCCAGTCAAGCCTTTTGAGCGGGAAGTTTGCACATGGTGTTTCGTTGGCAGCCCCTGGCAGATATCATGCCTGGAATAACCCACAAAATCCCGATGACCCTATTGAAGCCCAAGCTCTCAACCCAAAAACAAGGCAGCTCCTCACAGGAGTAGATGCAGATTGTGCCGAAATCCAGCCGCTCCTGGAGTGGCGAGCCTGGTCAGCAAATTTGTGAAGGTGCTGCAGCAGGGGCGGGTGGGCCTTGCTGGCTATCAGCAAAGTTGTGGTTCGACAGATCTCCGAACAACATAATGGCTTCATTTGGGTCTGGATGGCTGTCTTTTGTTCTGCCGCGGTCATTGACAGCGATGTCTCACAGGGTTCCTCAAAAGTATTATACCTTAGATGCCATGTCCTAGTAACCAGCATGCTACCGCAGAACTCGTTCCCTCTTTCGTGGCCATGCACGGGCTGAGGGGCTGAGGCATGCTTAGGATGAGTTTCGGGGTTAGGCTTTTTTGGGCCTGGGGGTTTAGAGGTCAACTGCTGCGAGCTCGCAGCTTCATTTTGCCAATTCAAGCCTTGCATTGTCAAGGCAGGTCTTTCAAATCCAACGGATAGCTTGCTGAAGAGCCTCATTGGCTTGCCCGGTGCACAAAGAAATCTAGACTTTGGTGACAACTTATCTGGCGTCCTTTCCAAATTGCCTTGCGAACTTCAGAAAGCCAGGAACGCTACCCCTCACAGGCGCGAGGCAAGGGGCCTGCCAAGAGCGAGATAATCATCGGCTGAACCTTCCGAACTGCAGTTGCCAGCTTTCACAGAAAGGTTCCAGTCAAGGAAAGCAGCTGGCCATCAAAACCTGAGCCGTTCTCCAATTTTCCTGACCAAGGTAAAGGGGGTGTCGTTCCTACCAAATTTACAGATCTGCTATGCGCTCTTGATTTCAGGAATTGCCAGTTCCTCGGGAAGCTCTACACAGCCAAGCCCAAAGGGACATCTCTTCCAGTTGAGCGGCACAGTGTCTGGTAGCAAGTAATTAATGGGTTTGGAGTGCTATGAAGAGTTGCATCTGGACCGCGAAACCCTTTTGTCGAACAAGCTGGACAGCAGGACCTATGGCGAAGATTCCACACTCTAAACTGAGACTCTAAGTAATTGTTGCCTGCAGCTTGCCCCAGGACTCAGAAACTCTTCAAATGCAATGCATTCAAGGGATAGCCTCCTAGTAACCCTGCCAGACACAGCGCTGTGGCTTGCGCAACGGTTGCTTGGATTCTCCTTTGGTACCATTCATTCTCTGTTGCTGCAAGAATTCTTTGCTTACTTCCTTAAGCTCCGACCCAACGTATCCGATATCAAGAAGCGCTAAAGACCGCCTGAACTGTATCACGCATCTGGCGATGACAAGCGAAATTCAAAAACTGCGGATCCTGTTTCCCTCTCACTTCTCAGGTCTCAACATTTTGTCCCTGAGAATCCTAGGGATGATATCTGAATCTGCACTATACCGAGACAACCTCTTTGCCAGGCAACATAGATGCACCTGTTACCGTAGAAACATCGTTGGACCTGGCACTCGAAGCTTCGCGGGCTGCCGCAGTGACACTGTGGGGCGCCACCTTCGAGCTGGCGATGCCTGCAGAACCTGAGCGCGCAGGGAGATTTTGCTTATTGCGATTTATTGGTGCAATTCAGTTTAATGCCAAAGATCAGGGATTGTACTTTCTCGACCTCCGGGTGCAGGCCCCATTTTGGACCGTATATCCTCATGCAGATTGCAGGCATGGGCATGATAGAATCCTGGCTAGATGGCATGTCCGCGCCTTGCAGCTCTGCATTGGAAGTCTTACATATCCCCCCGAGAGCATGGCATGCAGCTAGCGTCGGCAAGAGTCCAAGCTTCTTCTTCAAGGCAAACAGGCCGCATAAGCCCCAATAATCATCCGTTCACATGCCCCTCACCCCCGAAGTGTTTCAGTGTTTCGGACATGGCGCGTTTGAAGGGTCTAAAGCGGCACAGACTGCTCAGGTATCTTTGAATTATCTACAAAACCATTGAACATCACTTTGGGCCGGAAGGTGTGTTTGAGGTGCATATAGGGTTGAAGACAACTTCTCGGAGCTTAAAGCTTGCAACACCTGGGCTCTCAGGGGCGCTCTCTGCAATCTCTGAGAAGCTTCACAGCTCTACAATGAGAAATGCCCACAGAGCACAACAGCCACGAAATCCTTAGGCGGTTGAATAGCAACAGTTCCAGGTCTCAGGAAAACAAGACACTTAGATACGAGAATCAAAGCAATGTGAAGGTTGGCGAATGACATTCTCGATTCAGGCCTTCAGGTAGGTTTCCCTGAGCGTCATTGTAGCTTACACACAAATGCACTCGAAACACCCATGGCACCTAGACTCTCACCACAGCTTCGAACCCCAACAACCCTCAAAGCTAGACCTTGCAAAGCCGGATCAATCCGCTCAGCCTGCAAGCTCTCAGGAATTGAAACTGTAGACCCCTCACGGGCCCCATGTGCAAAGTCCAAGGCCATCCCCAACCCCCTTCATCTTGTTAAAATTCTTGTTGGAGGCTTGTCCCGCATGCCTTCAAATTCCGCCACTTGCCTTCTCAAACCTGAGGTTTGGGCCACCTAGGAGCGCCCTGAAGGTGATATCGCAGGACCTCTCTGATCAGAAACGTTTGGTTGCCGCTTGAAGTATGTAGGGATGAAGGAGGAGGAACAGCCACTTATTGGGATCCTGCATGTCCCACAAGAACTGCCAACCCTGTGCTGCAGGAATCAATCTCATCATTAGACGCTCTTCCATTACAGCTGCCAGAAGTATTCTCTGTGTGTTCTCGCATCATGCTAGTTCATTCCTCTCAAAGCCAACATTACATTCTCACTGTTACGAGCTTCTAACTCCTGCGGCTCATCATCCATGTCTTCTTGACAACAGGAACTATGGAGACAAGTGCCTGCAGCCAAGTGTATAGTCTGGTACAGGAACATGAAGAAGGGGTGTGGAACCTTCTCCCTGTGCGCTTCTCACACGCAATCCGATGAAATCTCGATGAACCTCGTCTCTATGAAAATGGACCAATTTTCACCTCCGCAGTAGGACTTGTAAACGAACATCTGTTTGAGTGTCTGGCATGACTCTTGTTCTCCGCATGGAAGCGCTGAAAGCGCGCAAAAAAAGGGTCCTGAATACACAGCCGTATGTTTTCAAACATGTCCATTTACCTTCCTGACATGTCCACAAGGGACCAGCTTCGTCAGAGAAGAAAGGGAGGAATCGACATGAGGCGCCAACCAGCAATGCTGGCCGTGTGGAGATCAATCAATTAAGCAGCCTGATGAGGCACACTCTTGCGCTTCTTTTGAAGTGCGGAATCACTGTGCTGCAGGTCCTTGGCAGAATGTTCCTCCACCCACTCGGAAGCGAAACTGGCACCTTCAATTCAACTAGCCATCTTAGAAAATCGATCTTCTTGGGGAGATCCTTCTTCTGAAATGTTGTAGAACTTTTGTCGCATGACATATGCTTCAATGCTAGCTCAAACAAATGCGCGGGACTTGTCTGACTGCGCGAGCCTTGTAGTGGGGTTTGAAGTTGAAGGTTGCAGGGTCTACCAGAAGCCCAGGAGGGCCTTTAGACTCATAGGGTTTGGGATACTATAAATGCAGAATAGCGCCGAGAAGGGGTTCACCTCCTGAGCTGCGGTACCATCGCCCGACTGTGTCAGTACTAGGATCCCAGACTGCTGCTTCCTGACATCAAGGGCTCAATGCTCTCCATACTAGATGCCCAATGATGGGAGGTTTGACAGAAAAGTTCATGCCTGCCAAACATCAAACAAGTGATGGCAACCACCTCTGCGTCTGGGGTGCAAGCCCTGGGGTTCAGAAATGTTCTTCTGAATCTGAGTCGTGGGAAATTAGCAGCCAAGCCAACAAAAACTTTGAGTGTCCAGTAGTTTTCAGGCATACGCCAAAACCATCCAAATCTCAAGATTCCGAACAAAGCTGCAAAACGACAGAGACAGTTTTCAGTTGCTATGGACTCCCGCGTGGCTGCATGATCTTATGACTGAGAACTGCAAGCTTGGCTCTCGGCCAAACTTGTCCAATGCAGCCTCTGGGTCTTGTCGGACCATATCTTGATACCTCGAGCAAAGCTGGCTGAAACAGGCAGAGTTTAGACACAGAAAGAATCATCGAGCACCGTCCTAGCAGCCATTGCACATGTTCTATGGACATGACTGCTTGAAGAATCCTTCCGCCACTCACAGGACGGGAAACCAACACCTACTGCAGTGAAGCGTCAGGCAGCGATTGCTGTAAGCTGGTTTCTTGCCCTTCCATGCGCTCGAATTAAGGTCCGGACGCTTTGAGCTTTGCCAAAGCTTCTTTATCCTGACAGGCAGTGTACTTTGCATGACTATGCAATCACCATTACATCTCTGTTGCGTCTGGAGGACTGCTTCTATGTGATGAAATGTCGAAAACTTTGCAACTTCGTATACACCTTCGATCATCATCGTCACCACCACCTCTACGCAATTGTTCACGAGCAAGCTGGCCCATCCTTCTTGTCGTGCTCGGTCACTTGGATGCCTGGACGAAAGGAAAACAGCAAGAGGTAGCGGGCTTGGATGTTCTGTAGAAGGGTTCGGGGAACGATCAGCCCATGATGTTCGGAGCAAAATGAGCACACTTCTGCCCAAACATTCTAGTCGGCGCATCCAGACTGCAGGAATCAGCCCTCTATAAAGTTAATTAGAAACTTAGGGCTTGGCTGCTTGGGACTCAGTGCGCCACATACGCAGCTAGTGCCAGCAAGAATGCCATCCAAGGCTTCAGCCAAGAGTCAACGGTGGGTAGCTACGTGGGTGGGAATACCATTTCGTAGTGATCGCACAGTTTCTGCCTTGCACGGCGTCCGCTGATTCCTGGATTGCCTCAGCATAGGCATCGGCGTTGTCACCATCCTCGCAAAGGTTTCACGCCATGGGTAAGGAAGGTTGTGGAAAGCCTTCCCAGCCTTCCAGCCGCAAAGTCCGTACCAATTGTTGCATGATTCCGGGAAGCCTGCAATCCTACAACTCCCTCGAAGCTAGCGCTAACCTCCCCTTAGACCAGAGAATCATCTTCGGGACTCACCCAAAGGATCTTCTTCCCAAGCTGTACATGCTGCTGAAGAGATGGAGGCCTAGGACTAGCAATGCACGCAGTGAGCACAATCAAAACTTTCTGGAGCCCTTTGAAACATTGAGTCCTCCTCAGCGCGCTTCTCAGCTGCACTGGGCTCTATGGTAGCAGGCTCCTGGCTAACTTTGAGCTTATAAGTAGGTTAATCCTACAGGGATCAATGACCAGAGCTTAGACAACAGGATGAAAGGCGGTCCAAGGTGTCGAGTCCAGGGCTTAGGGTGCGCGACCATCAATAGCTTTTGATTTGCTGGTGTTGCTGCAGCACATGAATCCAAAGTACTTCACTCTGCACGGACCTAGGAAGCAACTTTCCAGCGGAGACGGATTTTGCTAGAGTGGTTGGTTTGCAACCTCTTCTATTTTCTAGATTCACATTGTGTTCTGAGCGTCTGTCTTGCTTTGCAGGCAGCATCGAGTTCCCGAGTCAAGAGACTAGGTGGGCTTCTTGTCTGGATGGTGAGACTACCCGGCACTGTTGGATTGTGCTACTTCATCACGAACCCCCTTGCCAGTTTGAATTTGGGTGCGATCTTCAGCAGAAGGTGCCTCTTCGTCGTCGTCCGGCACGTTGGCCGAGGAAACGGATATCTGGCCAGGGTCTGCCGTATAAAAGATTTCATGGAGGCACAGCTCGGTGCTTTGCTATTGAGGAGCCAGGGCCGCGCTTTTAGTTAAAGCCGTCGTTGGAAATCTGGATGAAGAGTTGGAGAATCAGATAGGCGACGCCGCTCAGGCTATCCAAGGCCGTCTGACAAGCTACAATGAAGGGTATGTCAGTATGTACTGGGGCTAACAGCCCCCACTAGGATGCAAACTCCGGACTCATCGGTACAAGCCATTCAGGGCCTGTCAGTTCGCTCCTTAGCAGCGATCGGAGCTTATCCTGCAAGTAAACTCAAACTGCGCGGCCGTCAACCACGGAACCCCAAGCTCCAGTTCGGAGGTTTGGACCAGGTTTGGCATGCGCTAGTGAGGGTGGTATTAAGGTCCATACATACAAGACACCAGAATGTGGACGACAATCTGTTTCCATTCTCGTGGGAGACAACTTCACAACCTACCTACGACAGCTTCAGCACAACGTCCGGCCATGACGCGCTGAAGCCCAAATTCCAAATACTTCAGCAACTCAGATCCTCAATGCCAAACCCCATCCCCAAAGTGCAGGATGCCCTTCCCTCGAGAGCTCTTTTGCACGCGCCGGAATCAATCTTTTGCATCCTCTAGGCTGAAGGAAGCACCTGTCCGTTGTTGTCAATCACTCGGATGTGCGGAGAGTTTCAGGGTAGTAGAGGACATGAAATTGAATGTCACTTCGTGATATTGCTGAACATAGCATACTTGCCGCCATAAACCGAACTTGTCAGGGTCCTCATCTTCGCTGCTGCCACTGTTCAAGTTTGAGTTGTTGGTACCATGGTGTTTAGGTGCACGGTCAATGAGGCAGTGGGCTATCTTGCTTGCAAGACAAGATTTAGTTGGCTGGCCAGCCATATAGTTCAGCAGTCAACTTGTCAAGCCGGACCCGCTTTTCGGGTTGGGCCTGCTGCTAGCTTAGGAGCTCACCGTTTGGCTAGATAAGTGCCAGTGCAAATCGCAAGCTAGCCAGCCAGATGCATGATCTGTTGGTTAGTACCAGCAACAACTACTTTCACTTCATGGCCATAAGCAGGTATGGTTTCCAAGCTTGGGTGCATTGCAAGCCTGACTCTCTGGTAAAGTGCAAGCGAAGCGCGGGGCGGTCCGACACTGCAGCCAGCTGGTTTCTACAAGCAATTTGGCCAATAGAACTTGGAATGTTGTCCCACGAGAAGCTGACCTTTACGTCCAAGCTTGCCTAACTGTGCTTCCAGCACATTGGGCCTTACTCTTGGGGAGTGGATGTCTTCAGGTAGATACCGACACTATCGCAGACCACTTGAAGCCCTGAACCCCTCACCCGTGGAGGACACCAGTCAGGCATGTCACAGTAACGGCTCATCATTCGTCGAGCTGCCGGTAACCATGTTGTAGTAGTAAACCTGCAAACGGTCCAGTCCCCATGTTCCTTCTGCACTATTGTAATTGGGGAACAATCAGCATGCCAAGCAGTGCCTGAAAGTCTGACAAATCCAGGAGCCCCTGAGATTGTGGTATCCTACAGCCCATACGTCAGCAACTGCTTGCCTTGCCAGACGACTTCGAGCGTATTCGGATCCAGTCGGGCTTGAGCGGTGGCCTCAGAAATCTGCAGGATTTCCTAGGGCATTCTGAATCTCATCAGAAGTAAGTTCCTTTGGTATACCTCTCACATGACAGCACCGTTTTTCTGGGGACATGCCACGCATGTGAGTGTACATCACATGAATGGCTAGGTGACTCTGCGTGTTCAGGTCCCTGACTGCCGTTATTCCTTTCTTTTCCATGGTCCCTTGACTGTAAAAGTTCACTGGTGCAATGTACTGTGCAATGTGGAAAAATTCGCTGATTGGTCGAAAAGCAAGCAGATGTAAGATGGGCTATATTAGTACCGCTGCAGGTACCTCAGCCCAGTCCATGACTGCTGAGCGACTGATCACTTCGCGCACATGCGAAAGCATCCATGTATGTTGTGCTCTGTATGCAATACCCCAACAGTGAGCGCAGCATCCTCCCAAACCCGTAAATGCAAACCACTGACGCACAAGCCCAGACACGAAGCCAAAAGGCATCCCAGGCGCTTAAGCCCCTAGAGGCACGTTCTAGAGGATTTGAAAGGTTGGGAGGCCCTCAGGAGGCCTCTGAGAGACCCCCGCGACTTTGAGAGGCCCTTACCGGCAAAAAGTGGTACAAAGCCCAAGCATGTGTACCACATGGAAAAGAATTCCTTGGAAATTCCTAGCCATTTGGAATTACATATTATGGAAGGGCACCTCTTACTCTTTCGCAAGTGGACCACCCGCCACACCAACATTTAACAGTCAAAACAAGTAAAACAAGAAAACACTTTTTCCTACCAAAGGCAAGAGAGAAGTGAACTCAGCTGGGCTAGATAGACTATAGGCTTTAAATTGTGAAGCACCAAAGCCTCCAAACTAAGACCCCGTATCAGCTCAAGCCTTAGATAATCACATGACAGTACTGAACGCCATCTTGAGCCTAATCCCTAAATCCTTCTCTGTGGGCCACTTGCCAAGGACAAGACCATGCTCACCCAGCCCCACTCGTCTATACCCACACCCAGATTTGGGCTCCGGACAGGGATCCGAAGAGCTGTTTCTGTGCCCGCTGCCACCTTTGGCTTTCACTTCTCAGAGAGAATCAGAAGAGGTGTAGGCCATGTCAAACCTAATGCAGACCATCCCGTCCATCATCTGCATATCCTTGACACTTTCTAGGCTGCCTCCGGAAAGAGCCAGCCCCAGCTCGTCTTGCGTGCAAGCCGCTTTGAATTTGGGCCCCGTCAGGCATTACGTGGATGAGGCCCAAGAGCTTGCAGATACTCCCCTCCAATAAAACGCGATATACACAAAGTTATCATGCTCTTTTCCAAGCACATGAACTTTCGTGCTGTGGGTGGGCAGGGCATAGAGTTCCTAAGCTTAGCACACTCACTAGATCCCAAGCCAAGCCGGCAAACCATGACAAATCGGAAGCCCACTGGGCTGGGACCCTGACTCCTCGGGCGTTGAAGGCTTCTTCGGCATTGGCGTCTGCCAGGTGTTGCGGCTTGGAAGCTTTGAAGGATCCCCGTGAAGGCTTCAAGACGTCTAGGCTTCGAGACGCCAAGAGTCTATATAAGGTGTAGGGCTTAGGTTTCGTCGCGCCCCGAATGCTAATGCCACGCAGTGGTCGGCTCATAAGCGCATTTGAGAGGAAACGCACTAGCATGAACCCGCGCAAGTTTACAAGTCAGGTAGAAGCATCTCTATCGTCGTCGTCATCGAGAGGACAGGGACCAAAACAACCACGCACCTACATGGACGATAGGAAGCTATCGATAGAACTAGGTGATCCTCAACCTGCCATAGAGAAGTAGAGGTGGTGGTTGAAGGAGCCTGAATAATGAGGCATAAGCTGAAAAGCCCTCTGCAGGACACAGCCGCAAGGACAGCTGCGCTAACTAATTGTTCACAGAAGGTCGGCTCAGGCATGTTGTTTCTAGACTCCTTCAGGCAGTCATTTGAGGAGGCTAGTAATGCAAGACGATGCGCGTAGCCAAATAGCGACAGCGAAGGATCAACGTAATGCCAATGGTAATCAATGCGCTTGCTGACCTGTTGGCATTTACGCCAAAAATATCTGGATGCCCTGAGGGCCTTTCGGGAAAAGGGATCGGAGGAGGGATTTGCGGGTCCCTATTCGGCATTTTCTTATCTTCGTGATGGCGATACAAGGAGGACAAAGAGCAGAAGCCTGCAAACCTGAACTTCAAGTACCACGTATTAAGAATGGCAAGCCAAAACTCCGTGATGCCTTGGTCATCCTTGCACCCCACAGTGCCTCAGGACACTGCTCCGCCTCAGTCAGCACTTTTTTGCATCAACTTGTTGACCTCATGTTAGTATTCTTAATACATCCCTGTATTTTGCAAATTGTAGCTCCCAGAGGGCAATTACATCCCCCTGTTTATCCAATCTGCCAAATGCAAAAAACAAGGAAGTGCCGGCTCCTGGCTCGTACCACTACAGTACACAGGCTAGTACTACCAGGTACTACCAGAGTTCCAGCTCATGGACCCGGATAACCAACCTGAATTTGGGCCCATGGGGAGGCTGGGGGGGAGGGGAGGGTTCTTAGTGTGAAGTGGATACTGGTGGATACTGTATAGCTCTTCTCATCCCATGGATGCTGACTGGAGATAAAGCTTCACTGAGTCAGGGGTAGGCAGACAAACTCAAGCCCTAACCTGAAACCCGCCTTCGTCTTATGCCAGGCTTCCCAACATTCTTCCTCACCGCAATCCCCAATGGTGACAATGCCCGCCTCACCTGTTCCCTGCCTTGCTGTTGAACTCCCTGAAATGGCAAACCCTTGTGGAAGTCCTTGAACTGAGAAACCATGAGGTCTCAAACTAGTTTCACAAGTACCCCTGTCAACCCAAGACCTTGCAAAGCCCTTTCTCCGTCAATATTCAGTATCTTTAGGACTTAGGCTTCGTACTAAACGGGAGAATTGCCTGTGCGAAATCTCCAGCCACAACACCGGGACCTAATCTACTTATGTACAACCTGACATGCTTCTGCAACGTGCTTGAAGGCCTGCAAGAACTCGATGGAATCAGCGATGGGGTCATCGTCATACAGCCCGGCCTGCATCGTGGCCCAGAAACAATTTCAAAACTAATTGCGTCGAGATGACTCATATCAACAAGATGTCGAGGCTGTGTGATTTTCGTCATCACCACTATTGCTACTGCAGCTGCTGCTGTTGCTGCTGCAGAAGCAGGCATGCGTCAGGGTCTAGGTTCGCGGAGCAGGCCAGGAGCATGCAACCAGAAGATCCCTCTCCATTGGCACATTCTCTTCAGTAATTGGAGGCGAGGAAGGACTTATGGATCGCCTCGAAGTCCAAGGGTACTTCCTCATCATCCGAACCCGCAGGCTGCTCCTCAACAAGCAGTACCTCAACAAGCAGTACCAAGGACGCTTGGCACGAGAGGTGCTTATGGCGTTGCTGGCATTCTGCACTGTGGAAGTGGGTGGACATTATCCCTGTCGTGCCACCTCCAGTAGTTTGCTTCCTGTATGTGGTATAATGTGGGAAGCCGCGGGAGCTCTTTGAGACGGGCCGTCTCCCTCATCTACGCCGGTTCTGCAGCCGGACGTGATACGACCATTTCAAGACTAGGAGGGACGAAGCCCTTCATGTGGCTGTACCCCAGTCCTCCTCCACGAACAAGCTCGGGCCATCCCGCTCCTGTGCAAGATGAAAGGAAACCAGAAACAGAAGATGCACAGAACCAGGTTGCCCCTTCACGCTCTAGTGGCGGCTCTGCCCTTACAGTCGCATCTGAACAGCCACAGGCTCTCAAGCTTCCTGGGCCCAACTGACTGTACTCTTTTCCTGCTCAAGATCTTGCTGGGCAAGAAAAGGGTGGTACAAATTGTACTTCATATGGGGCATGGTAGGTTGAGGTTACCGGTCTGCAGTCCTGCAACTCCACCTGGTCCACGCCATCCAACTCCTCCAGCATCCCCAAGGGCATATGCAAGAAGACTGTTAGCTCATGGCTCCCTGTGCTGTTTTGGGAAAGGCTGCGTGCCAAAGCACGCGACCACGGCAGTGCAACGCTTGATTCCCTTAACTTTCACGCAAGCCCCAAACGTGACGCAGGTCGAACGCCTCCAGCAATAGAGATAATTGCGCAGGATCACGGCTCACAAAAAGGAAAATCGATTCCAGCACCATAGTACATCAAACTGCGGAGCAACGTGAGACGCCTCACCATCACCGGCCATGACAGGCTTGTGCCGCTTGGTGCCTCGTGCAGCCAGCACCTTGCTGTGGTGTTGCAGACTTGCTTGCACTCGCTGTCTATCATTTCAGGCATGCGGCAGGTATGAGGTTTCGAGTCGAGAGATGAGGGGTTGCAATTGTGCTTCAAGACCTAGGCTTATTTGGATTGCATTCCAGTCCATTGCCGCAATGTCTCTGACATCCTCTAACGACAGGCCTCTTACCTAACTTCAGCTGATCTTACTCAAATGCCAGCTACCCTGATAACTCTGATCCGGGAATCTTGGGCCCTGCATACATCCCCAAAACTTCAGGCGCTGAACCGCTGCAACCTCTGCAGAAGCAAGTCTCAATCTAAGCTTCCAACCTTGACGTTCCGTGCCCAAATTGTGGCAGCGTTGGGCTGTGGCTCCTCAGGGTGATGCTCGGTAACTGAGCTTACGCATCAGGGCTGAATACCAACCATTCTGCAAACCTCGAGTCTGCGTGGGGCAAACATTTAAAGATTGCACTTTCAATTCTGGAGTTTAAGAATGGGATTGGCTTTCTGCCTAAAGAAATTTTAACGCCCGTTAAGAGTCCCGAAGAGCGCACGCATCTCAAGTACACTGCGTCCAACTCACCTCATAAACGACATTGTTGTGAAGATATTGGAGCATATCCGCCCACCATGATGGTAGGATGCTGCAGCACTCACAACCTTCTCACTCAGACTGCTCAGACCTCTTTGACGCACGGTGTGCAAGAATCGGACTAAAGACACAACAACGGAAGGTTTTGTTGGGTAAAGCTTGATGGCCACATCAGTGAGAGAAGGACCTCCACAGTGAAGGAGACGCGGTCTCCCAGCTGCAGGCCATCAGGAACCTGTTGCCGCTATTCTCGTGGGCATGACAGGGTTTGGGTCTGGGACTTAAAGTCCGATTTGTTTCTCCTGAGCACTTCTCACCTTGAAACACACGGAACTGGTGACCGGCATTGTGCAAAACAAATCTCTGCAAGTCTACCTGAACGGCCTTTACTTGAAGGTCTAAATCCTTCGCTGCGCTACACCTGTTGACAGGATCCAGACCTGTCTGATCCTGCAGGGATGCTGAGTGCAAACAGGTGGCTGTTGGAAAACTTCAGCTGAAAAGCTAAACCTGAGGCAAAGCCCTGCGTGTCTGAATCAAGCATGATTCCCTTCCTAACGCCCCCATGCTTTAGGGCTTGCAGGTGCCCTGAACCACGCGTGTCGATGCTTGCACCTGCCCCCAACGCAGCTTGGAACAAGTTCTGCCTCTTCCGCTGCAATCTCTGCGTCTTGCCCGTAAACATCCGAGATGTCCTGTCAAGCCCCCGCCAACAGTAGCCACGAAACCGAGACTTCTTTCTTTTGTGTATCTTAACCTGATTGAAATTGGGCGTGCAGGCGGATACGGCATCCCCCAATATTACAGCCCAGGAATGTTCTCGCGGAAAGGCAATTCTTACAGGTGTAAAAAATTTTTGGAGACAAAAGCTATGATAACACCAGGATCGATTGCCACAGGTCCAGTAGTCTCTGAGTCTGCAGTTGAAGCACTAAACCCTAAACCCTAAAGCACCAAACACCCCCCTCCTGGCAGAAGACCTGGTAGCGGCCGGTCTTTTTGTGGGGCTTCCTGAGGGAAGCGCGGTGGTTAATGGAACGCAACACTCAGAATCACAATGCTGACAGCTTCGTCGGCCATTGGGCGCCAGTGGGGACCATCAGCTTTCCAAAATACTGCACATGATCTGAAAATGTGAGCAGACAGGCACATGGGCGTTGCTTCCTGTTCATCGACAATGCTTTGGAAGAAACGCTATTGCACATCCCAAGCCGAGGTCCAGGTCTTCCCGCCCCTAGCTCATTTGACACTGTGTGCAACACAGCATGTGCACAAGCAACAAGAAGTCACTCTTCTGGTGGATTGGCTCAATGTTTTGGGTCCGTGCGGGGATCTGCACATGTGAATGCTAATATCGAAAATCACCAACTGGAGTTGAATGTATTCGCATCCCTTAACAACCAGCAACATCTGGCA
Organism: Symbiodinium pilosum; assembly: GCA_905231905.1. Classification (NCBI taxonomy): domain Eukaryota; class Dinophyceae; order Suessiales; family Symbiodiniaceae; genus Symbiodinium; species Symbiodinium pilosum. The sequence continues at coordinate 50,889 of CAJNIZ010001447.1, forward strand.
AAAATGACCAGCACCCTGGCTCCCTTCAGAACGTAGAAGCTCTGGCAGTAGAGCAATGAGAAGCCAAATCAGAAGAAACAGAAGCCGAAGTAAAAAGAATTCCGGATCCCGCGGGCTCGGCAATTGATATCCTCCTGTTTTAATGCTACGCTGGCATCTGTATAGAGTCACATGACGGTCTGCGGCGCAGCTTAGTCTGAGCTCGCGGCTGGATCAAGCCGAGCATTCGCAAGGGCACCTCTGCTGCAAATCACGGGGCAACGTCTGGTCGGGAATCACAATGGCCGGTTGCACAGGCTTTATTAACTTCTCCCCAAGTTTCTGTCAAGGGTGGCCATGTTTATGATCTGTGAAAAGCAGCAGGAGTAGTAGTAGAAGTAGAAGAAGCAAGAGCAAGAAGAGGCGTTGTGAGAAGAGAAGAAGAATGAGAAAGACAAGAACAAGCAAGACAAGAAGAAGCATACCGGTCCAAGAGACAGCGCATTAGCCGAAGTAAACAAAAGGAGGTTTCAAGTTGCCTACTGCCAGACTTGAGCTTGTTGGACCGGGACATCAAAGGAACCAAAGGTAATCTTCCTAACGCAGCATGACGGCCACCTGCGTAAGATCGAGGAAGCAAATCGTGTGCCCTGAGCCAGAGACCTGGTCCCTTGCACCCCGAAGGTTTAGTTGAAAACTGTGAATCCTAATGAACTTGAAGCTCCACAGTCAAACGCCTGACCTGACCCTATGCTCAAAATCCAAGCCTTGCCGTTGCTCGCGGGCGGAGGCTGGTAGCTTGCCTTCGCAGCATTCAAAACTTCGTACATATTACAAGCCTTGGAGTCATGGTTGCACACGCCTGTGCAGGATTGTACCATCATTCCTACCAATGATCTCTAGCCTGTACTGTAAACTAAACACAACACGAAACCTTTTCCAAGATTTTTCCTAAAACAACATCCATCCCGAACTCCCCTGCCACATCTCGCATGAATCGCGTTGAATAGAAGAGCCGACCAACCGTCCATGAAAAAAAGAAGCCTCGATTGTTCTAACAAGACTGAGACTATGATCACCTTTGTGTCTAATAGAGTCTGTGTTTATATCCCGCCTCGCAGGATGGTGGCTCGCAAGCACATCGCACAGTTTGGACTACCCGCTTTTCAGACTTCTGCCAGCAACATGGTCATGATAGCTGCTTGCTGTGAACTTCCCGTACTAACCACGGTGTAACTTCCGCGGTAGAGGTCTGAACAGCAGGCTGCCTGCCGCTTCGCTGGCGCTGCGGGAGGCGGCTTCGCCTCTTGACAAAACCGGAAGGATTGGCGTTTGGAGCGGCTTTAAGTTGATGGGTAGCGGGTGATAGATGTTTGAGGTGGTAGGGTGTTGGGTGGCAATTCTGTTCTGGGGCCCTTTGCTAAACATTTCCCATGTCATGTAGTGGTCCCCCCACTCATCTAGAAAATGTCCGATAGCTTTGTTTGTATAAGGCGACTTCTTTGCTGCTGTACAGAAGTCAAAGCCCTATACAGCCTATACAGACTAAGCTATCTAAAAGCTTCTAAGGAGAGTAATGCCCATACATTAAATGGCAAAAATTGAACTGATTCGTAGAGGCTCCCGGAAGCACAATGGGCCTCATGAGACTTAAGAGTGGAAGTGGCTGCTTCATTCTCAACCACCCTGAGCTCTCACCTTGCATTTTTCCCATTCTCTATGCAGAGCCCTGTAAGCAACTGTCAAAAAACCTACTATCATGCTATATTGCTATGGAAACACAAACAGATCATCAGAAATACATTGTTATCATTTCTAGGAACAATGCTAATTACCACATGATAGCATTCTCGAGCTTTAATGCGCAATAGCAATGACTAATGTAGATAATGCCAAGCATTGCAGCGATTGCGCACCTCCGTGGCCTTCTGCTTCTTGGACTGTGCCTCTCGGGCTTTGGCGGCTTTGGCCTGTGCTGATGCCACCGTTTCTGCTTGGACTTTCCAAGTCTGGGGCTTGTAGAAAAAATAATCTGAGGTTGCGTATAGCGCCCCAGAATTAGGTCCTTCGAAGGGGCTGGATATTGTTTAGTTGAGATGAGACATCATCCAATCAGCCCATGATGGAAGCTGCTAATCTCTAATGCCCGGGGCGAAAGAAACAGATTCTCGGAGGCGAAATCCAAGGAGGTTTAGTATCTGAAGCTCCTCCGGACAAGAACCTGTGTCAGTATCTCACAGTGGGGGTCGTCGGGAAAGAGGATCCAAGCAAGGATTGAGCGCTCAAGCATTTGGAGCTCTACAGTGTGAGCATGCAGGTACTCCGGCATGCCTAGTCTGGCACAGGCCTCCTGGCAACAAATCATCGATCCCATTACTTGGGTCATTTCTGCAACAGGTCTTCATCCAAGATATCTACTATAGTACAGTGGAAGGGGTGAGTTGCCTCTGACTTCGGGACCTTTGTAATTTGTAAATTGAACAGCCCCGCCTTTGAGACTTGCATCTTAATCGTGCTGTACCTAGTGAACTCCGATGCTCTAAGCCCTGAACTGCTGCAAGTTGCGTGTGACCTTACATCCTCAAATGCAAAATGAAAAGTACAGTATCATTAACCTTGAACAAGAGGCAGGTTCATACGAGTCATGATCCGAATGCTCATTTCCGAAATCCTAAACTCGGGACAACAGCTAAAGTGCGCATGAAGCTGTGCTGCCAAGTTTCCTCAGGGATCCGCTGTTTCAGCGATTCCGCTTTCCTGCTCAGGGCAAGCAACGTTACTGAGGTCCTCCTCAAGGCCAGCCTTCTCCGTTCATGAATGCAGGAGGGCCTCTTCCCATTGGTGAGGCGATAGACCTAAACAGCACATTGCACATTCATTCCCGGCATGGTCTACCCGACAAGCCTGTAACATCATCAACCTATCGATGTACAGGAGGGATGGCGACATCTCAACATGGATTCGGTCTTCACCATGAGAGCCCCAGAGCCGGAACCCAGGGCCGCAGTCCCGTACGCCCCAAGACTCAGCTCCGTGCATTGACAGCCAGCGGCGCCATGTTAGGCCGCTCGACAACTCCAAACCTTAGTACTTTTGGCAGTGACTCTTCTTCACACTGCTACCGTACTATCCGTGCCGCGACGACTATACAACAGCCGACTATCACGGCCCCACACCTACCACTACCACTGCTAATGCCAGTACAATTGTACTGCTGCGCAACAGACGTCTGTTACTGTCACGACGAGCAGGACTTCTGCTATTACTGTTTCCACTACTTCATCTTCTCCTTGTACTACTTTAATCATCCTTTTATTTGCCCACCTGATTTGTAGACACGCATAACAACGGTTCGCCAAGATCCAACATCAGGTTGTTGCTCCAAATCAGGGGAAGAAGCGATTTGCCTAAACGGCTGTTTTCAGTGTCATTTGTACTTCTTCTCGTCGTTGCCTCGTTGTCGTCGGCGTTGTTCATGCAACTGCTTGCAACTGCTTTTGGAGGAGGAGGAGGAGGAGGAGCTAACGCAAGCACAAATGTACCATGCATGACGTCCTAGGTACGCGTTTAGGAGTCGTATTGGATGATTCGTAAGAGGCCTGGAAACTTAGCTACGCCTCCTTCAGAACTCTCCCACATGTTCATAGTCACCTATTGGCCCGTCTTTGCATGTCAAGCCTGTGGCTATGATTCAGTCTGCGCTGCCACAACACAAACGGTAGCATAGTCTGCAGTACTGACTCCTCAGGCGGTTTCTGCCCACTCCAGATATCATGTGTCTTTTCATCTGTCATACCCTCCTTGTTTCTATTCTGCTCTTCCTGTTGGTCAGCATATACCCTGAGTCCTGTGCGCTATCTCATCGTCCAGCGAAACAAAAATTGATCTTCCGTCGTCGAGTATCTCTGCCTCGCGCCCAAACCTGCGGACCCATCGGACACGACAATCAAACAAAATTTGGAGCATAAGGCTTGGCTTGAATCCTGAGTGCCAGGGACCGAGACGTGCGTAAACTTGCTGGGGAATCCAGAGGCCAGGCCACAATCATTTCGCGAAAATTTCACAGTCACCTGGGTGCTGCAGAAGTGCCCAGAAGCAACCGCAAACCTGCGGGCAGGATGTAATATCAGCCCCTCTTCTACGCCACCTTCACTCTGCTGCTGGTATGAAAAAGAATTGCGCATGCAACCATCCATTACACCACGATTGCCCTGACATCTCGCGAAACAGGCCCTCAACACTCCGATCAACGCCAGAGAGTCTACTAAGCTGCAGAATGACATGAGTACCTTACTGAGAGGAGATCCCAAAGCCTAGACCTGCATATGGAGCCTTCTATATGCCGATGCACTGTTCTGCAGGTCTGTGAGCGTCGTCACAGGGCAGTTGCCCATGAAGTGGGAACATATTATAGGGGCATCCGAAAAACGGTGCCCTTCCAATGCTTGGATGCTAGCACACTGACTCTTTTGTTAGAGCGGGCCTGGCTTTGACGGTTTCACACAGCACCGCGAGATGCTCGACACCTGGACTATTCTTGCAAACCTTGCCAACAACCATGACTTGGAGCAGAGACGGCATGAACTGGCCGTATAGCCATGACAACATGCCGCGCTGACCACATAAAGACTACGTAGTCTAAGCACCTGAACAAAAACTGTGCTCTCAACAATGACGCAGGCACCGTGGATGTCACGTCGCAACACCTTGCCACGTGTGTGCAGTAGGTCGGCATGATATCTTGTATTCTCTTTATTTGCCCTTTGCAGCAAGAAGGATGATGGTTGTAATGTCGACATGGAAATGCCATAGCAAACGATGAATAGAACGACTATTATACAGAAAACAGTTTAAAGATATCTACACCTTTATATAGGTATAGATCTCGTGCTGTGGATCAAAAGCCCGTGTCGTCAATATGTTTAGAGTGGTGGAAATGCCAGAAGTTATGATAGACATGCAACGCATGAATTCAAGCATGTAACGCATGCACATCTCTCCTGTGCAACCAGGCAAAGGGTGTAGGGTGTACCGGGCAGCGGCCCGAGGTGTAACGGCAACCGTGTAACAGAAACCGGTGCTGCATAACAGGAACTGCTGGGAGCGGCGAGGCTAAACGGATGCATACGTAAGTGAAGAATGCTGCAATCTAATGGGGCTAGCTGATCATCAACTCAATTTCGTGGCCATGCTGTCAATGTCATGCCGCGCCATGGAACTTTCAAATCGGGCTGGTCGGCTGGCATTCACCCTAGCTTCCTCACTACCACTTGACCTCTAACCCGCACCCAGACTCTGACATGCAGCGTCTGTGGAAGGTCACGCCAAACAGCGGTTTAAAGTCTAAGAGCTTAGCAAGGAGACGTCCCCCGTAACCACGATAACACAAACAGGATTCAGGATGGGACGCTGGTGCTGAAGGTCACTTGAGCATTCATCAAAGGGTCAAGCAAGTCTTCGAAGCGAGCATCTTGCACACGCTTCTTTGTGAAGCGAAACAAGGCCATGAAACGTAAACAATGCATGTAGATCAGGAATGTTCAGTGGCATTCTGTTCTCATGGAGCGGCTGGACCAGGGCCTTAAAGCTTGAGGAGTATAGAGTCTAAGGATTGGGGTGTCGGAACTAGGCTTCAAGCTTCGGGATGACATGGTCTGGAACCTTTGCCCGGCAGCACCTTTTTGTTGGGAGACGACTGAACAGCGAGAATGATGATGCATCCCTTCCCGCTCCTGCAAGTGAAATCAAAACCATCCTTCCTGCCGTCTTATCCACTCCATGCTGAGGGCTTGGCGACTTTGCCTTTGTAGGGCGAGCCAACCCAGGCCTGGTGCGCTAGTTCCTAGCATGACTATAAAGGGCTTTCATCATCCGCACGTCCTAGTCTAGCAGCAATACAGCAGCACGCAGCGCTTCGCCGCCCGTTGCAAGGTCGCACTGAAATCGTCCTCAGTTACATACACCCGAGAACAAAGAAATGGGAATAACGCCAGGCACGGCATGTACCCACTAGGAACGCTATTCTGATGAACCCTTGCGAAGCACGAGGTTTATGCAGCTGGTGGCCTTTCTCCACAGCTCCTCCTCTGAAACCTGAGTTCCAACTAGATCTGCATGGTACTTTACCCTCCTGCGGGCTCAGAGAAGTCCATAATGCACTCACAAAGCATAGCAAGTATAAATGAGGTTGAAAGTCCATATTAGAGATCTGCCCTGAATCTTTTTGGGAGCGTAGAGTTCACGAGTAGAAGTTCTATGATCACCTGGGAATTCCAGAATGGCACGTAGCAAGAGCTTTGCAGGATTTAAAGGTGCTGCCGTTCCCTCGCGCCAGGTGGATAACCCTTGGCATTCATTTGCCTCAGTTAAAATCTGTGATCAATCTAGCGCCCCTCGAAGCAATCGATAAAATGTAGTTAAACTCTGTCTGCGCCGTAATCCTTGCTGCCCACAGCCTCAAGCCAAAACCTCTAGAGCTGGGCTTGAAGACGCGTGTCAATGGCAGGGCTTCAACGAATAAACCGCAACAAGCACACAACATCTTTTCAAACAACACCAAAATTAGCCTGCCGTCACCGCACGAATAAGGGCAACGAGTGCACCGGCTCTCCCTGATGAGTACAGTGAACTAGAAGACCCTGGGGTCTGCACTGGCATCTGATGTACTTCCAGATGCGAAAGGGCATTCTTGGCTCTCACATGCACGGCATCATCTAAGGCACTTATAACGTGCGAGGACTTCGCAGGGATCATGTCAGAGTTTACAGGATTTCTATGGGTTCGTCAAGGCTTGGCTATAGGCGCACATTGCTTGAAGTGACGGCTGTAGGGGGGGGTCCGCTGCTGGGCATATGCAGGCCAAGGGTTTGGGCTTGTTGGACCTGGTATCAACTGCAACAACAAGCTGCCTATAGTATTTAGGTTGCTGAGATGTCTGACTCAGTGGCCATAATTTTCTTAAACTCTGGCAACATCTTCGGCTGAGACATGTATGGAAGCACCTGTGAAGCAGAAGCTGCGGGCAAGCATTACACATATCTGTCATCCCCATTGGTGACTGATACCGTCTAAGCTAGCTTCTTCAGCTTAGATTCTAACAGCACCGACAGTTGTTATTTGCTGATTCCAGGTGGCACCCACGAAACTCTGCAGCACGGTGACACAGCAACGAGGATGTGTCTTGGACTGCCCGACCCAACCTGTCAATTCTTCCTGCAAGAGCTAACAGGTGTGGTTGAAGCCTTTAACCTGTTCGTGCGCAGGTAGGTTTCAAGACCTTCACAATTGATTATTTTTTGGCTTGCTGTCCAGTTCATACCGGACTCAGAACGGTGCACTGCCGACTCCACACCCCCACAACATGCCAGGGTTCACCCTGCCGCCCGTCAACAATTTGCCCTCGCTTAGTTGGGTGTGTGCCACAGTCAGATGCCACTCGCATCCTGGCCTGGACAACCCTGTAGTTAACCCTCTGCCTAATGGGACTGCACAGGACAGTCTGCACCAAGACTGGGCCAAAAACAAAACCGTCTCATGTCATGATTTCGTAAGTGGGATCCCAAACTTGTTGCCGACAATGCATTCCGAACCCTGAAAGAAATCTGAATTCAAAAGGGCCATCATACGATTTCAGACATTCGCCGTCCCTAGAGGTGTTGTTCGGGCGGCTCACCCGGTACTCAAGCATGAAAGGCCTGCTAGTCGTCAAAACAACAGAAGCTAAACGAATAGCAAAAGCACCTCTAGAATGATGCTGATTCATTGCCTTCCATTATTCCTGGTCGTTTTCTTCTTGGCAATGGCAAGCGGCAGCAGAAGCGGCCGTGCAAGAGGAGTAGCAGTGACATGTTGTGTTGTCTTAACTTCTGCATTGCTTTTGCTCACGCAATCTCTTTCGAGTCGAGGTTGATGCAGCAGCAAGTGCAGCAGCCCTTGAAGTCATCGCTGAAGGAATGCTGTTTGTGAACAAGTAGAAGTATGAGAAGTAGTAGAAGCAGCAGGTAGCCGAGTAGCAGTAATAGCAACAGAAACAGGAGCAGGAGTGGCAGTGGTGGCGGTAGTTGTGGTAGTGTTGGCGGCAACGGTGGGAGGCAGCGTTGCTAAGCATTGATGGTGCTGCAAATTTGGCTGCGCAAAGCTGCTCATAAACGCGCTTTATGGATCTTCAATACATGGCATCGAACACGCCAACCGGCAGACTGCGCACCTCAAACTCGGCAAACGGCACTGGCGGATCCCGATTCCTGGCTGCACGCGATGGTCTTTTCAGGCTAAAGTGGACGGAGGCAGCAGGCATGATGAAATGACTCCGTAGCATCATCTTGACCAAACTTTTTCGGCAAAAGCAGATAGGGCAAACTTTCGTGGCACATGCAACGTTCACAGACTCTGTAGAACAAAGATCTTCCAACTGAATCCTGAGCTGCTCCTTGGATAGCGTTTAGCTTGCAAGCATCCCACACAATTGCCTACAATCGACCTTCAATCAGTAGATTCATACTTGCCTCATAACGTATGAATGGAGTCAAACCTGCGCCATGCTTACAACACGGAACATGAAGCAAAACTAACCCAACTCAGCCAAGCCAAGCGCGACCATAGCAAGACTCCTCCTGGTCACCCTATTCGCAGCTGAAACTGGATAATCGGGTAGGATTAAAGGATTAAGTATGCCTCGAAAACCATCTGACAAATTACGTACCATGGGGCTTATATGCAGAGCGTTCAGATTCTTACTTAGTATGCTGCGCAGGGCGGAATTGGTTGATCCCCAGTTTCAATGATTCCTGACATATCACCACCAACCGCTTAGCAAAGACTGCAGAAAACGAGCATAGGTTCGATAATCAGAGTGGACCTTAGGCACATTCCACGTCAGCCTCGAACTAGAGAGTGTCCCCCTCCGAAAGTGTATCCTCTGAGAGAAGGCATGTGCTTTGCACCCCCAAAATGGACATGACAGGGAGCTTAGGGCAGCGGGCATATTTGAAGCAGTCACATGTGTCTCGCTGCATCATTACAATGGACATTCCGTGCGGCAACTTTTCAGCTTCGATTAGATCGTGAACCTCAGAAATTCAGGACCTGCGCCAAAACGCTGCTTATCGCACACCCTAAGCAAGAGAACTTGTCGATGATCATGATCCCTTAGTATGAGGCAAACCATCCAAGTTCCTTGAGAAGCGCCAAGCAAAGCCCTTCCGGCTGGCCTTGCTCGCCGAGCACAGTCACTACAAAGCTCTGGCGCCGAACCTCGATTGACCCTCTGTGAAGACTGCTACTGGGTGACTGGGTGTCGTGACGTGAGCGAAAATGATGTTGTCTTCTGAAACTCCTCATAAGCGCAGCAGAAAGGCGGCAAATTTGCAGAGCTACGTATGTGTATGGCTGTGATTCTAGCATTGCTGCCATGCCAGGCAAAATGGGCCCCAAGGTGGTAGAGGGATGTCTCGCAACTATTGAAGGTCCGAAAGAAGTCGGTTTGGTGGTTCGCAGAGTCTCTCAGAAGCCACTAGGGTCTACTACCGGATCCAGCCTTCCCTTCAAACCGGCTCTATTACGGTCTGGCACGATTGATGAGTTTCAGTACTGCTTGCTGGGTGGATTTCATGGTGCTCCAAATGTCTCCCTACGAAGTAGCCGAAGTTCCAATCATCAGACTCTCAGTTCTCCATGCAAGCTTATGATTGAGGAGATTGTGATAACATTTACATTCCTGAGCAGAGAAATCTGCAGCATCCAGCCCAGCAAAAGAAAAAATCTCAATTCGGCTTTTGCGGTCCTGCTAGCTGTGCTTCAACCTTGGGGTGTTAGGGCCATGGGACAACAAAAGATCTTCTCGTGGGCCGGAGCTGATCGTTTCGTTGGCGCCAAGACAGACTAACACAAAAAAGATGAACCTCCTGTTAGGAGTTTACCTCTTGGATAAGAAGCTACCATGCATGCAAACGCACACGCTTGGAGCCTTTTTGCTTGGCGGCTCTTCGTCCACTGCGGCCCAGGCCGGACCGGAAGTTCCCAACAAACAGTGCCGGCCGTGCCGGCCTGTGTCCAGGTGCCCAGGGCGCTTTTGGGAATAGCTCGGGGCATCCAGCAACCTCCCCAGAATTCGGGGAACGTCCTGGAGTCGCTTCGGTTGAAGAATAGCCACAAAACCCTCATCCTCTGGGCAAGACTGGAGGAGCCCTGGCTGATCCTGCAAGTTTGTGTTCAATTCGATTAAGCGAGCCTCGATGCTGGCCTGGACTTCTATCTGTGACCCATCCTCTAGGGAGATGTCAGCAAGAACGGTCTTTGGAAGCAGGTTAGCTCCACCCCTCCCCCGCTTGCCAAAAGCTTCCTGCTCGCTGATCTCCTCGCGAAACTGAAGCTCCCGCACCCGAGAGGCACATGGCTGCAACAAGCTGTGGGACGGGGCGAGACCCAGAACCAGCAAGCCATTTGGATGTCGCTGGATGCACATGTCGTGCGAGGTGCCGCCACAATCCAAAAGGTAGTACCGCACCAGCCCTTTGCTCAAGACCTCTACGAGCGAATCGGGCTCCACGGTTGGCGTGTCTACGGCTTCAGTGGCCATGCCCGATTGCTATCGGCCAGCCTGCCAAGAAGGACCGCAGCAGCTGTCAAGCAGCTGTCGCATCAGTGGCAAACTAGGGACTGAGCTACACAAAAAGCAACGACGAACCAAAGAGCCCTTACATGTTCTTGTCATGCGTAGGTTCATGCAAATTATATACTCTGGCAGAACGCGGCTGACCTTTGTGACTGCCCGTATTGACAACGCTAGCCAAAATCGCAGCACACACACACACAATTCAAGCAAAGCATCTTCAGTTGCGCAACCACGCGTATCCCAGAAGGTCCTGGAAGCGCACCTCCCATCCCCTCAAAAAGGCTCTCACAAATCTGAGCATGGCAGCCCGCTTGTGCGAAGCATCACTGAAATACTCGCGATGCAAAGTAAACCAGATACGCATTTCGGAGGTTTGTAGGTTCCAACTGAGCATGGCTCGAACTGGGCACACTTCAATGTCAAAACCCTGCGTCCAGAAAGCATTGGTTGAGGTGTTGATGCAGAGGCAATAGAGGCAAATACTGCGAAAGGCTTAGGGCAAAGGGTGCTGAAGAGTTGAGGCTTCTGCCACCGCATTTCTCTCTCAAAGTTAGGGGCCCGAACGACCCAATAGGTAAATATGAGGATTATAAGAGAATCTTCGGGAGACTAGCTTGATGAAGTTACCTGTGGCCCCTGTGAATCTCATTCCAGATAGCACTCCTCTGCAAGCCTCATCAACCTCCGACCACGAAGCCTTCTCAACTTCTGAGGGGCTGGCTGTTGACCAGGCCACAGTGAGGACAACAAAGGGCCTTCAACCAGCGCTCTGTACTACAGAATTTCTTCTGGTATCTAGGGATTGTGGCATTCACCCCCTCTGCCCCCTTCATCTTTGATTGAGAATGAACCTCAACGGTGGTGTGGTAAGACAGCTTCTGCAAAGGAGTGTTGGAGTGCAATGAGTCAATCAAGTTGGCCCTCAGTTTTCTTCTGTTGAGAACGTTTTAAGTGTTAGTCGCCTATGTGCTCTGATGGCCTCGGCATGTTGGCCACAAAAGTGAGGCAAACCATCCCTATCAGCAAAGCCAACATTCAACGCTCTTCAACAGCACTTCCGGAGTCGAAGCTCAGCACTGACTCCAGTCCACCCCAACAGCAACCCCAAAGACCTCCGCATCACATGGTCCGCTGCTGAGGACATGGCTGTGGATTGAAGTCCCGATTTTTTCGCGGCCCAACACGCAACCCCTGTTACATACCCCTTTGTTGCTGCCTGTTGTTTACTTACCATTCTCCTCAATGCTTGGTAAACGTAAGCCCCGCGGTTTGTCGCAAGCCAGGCAATCTTGTTACAAGCCTATGTGGCGCAATGGACGCCTTCACAAACCCAATGCTTTTGGTTCACAGCCACATCCGGTTGCAGTCACTGCACTCGCATACCTCCTACCCCCACTTGAACCACGAAACTTGGGGGAACCAAACACACGCTTACGTGCCATACTCCGCCTACCTCAGTGCGGTTCCTACCTCATTGAAAGGATTACTCCTTCATTCCGTGCCTCGGGGCACTTTGGCAAATACAGACGAGATCCTGACTACTTCTCCTAAGTATAAGTCCACTTGCGACTCCCAATGAACCTGTGAGTAGAAACCCTGAGAGCCATGGTCCTGCAGCTCTTTATCCGGCATATCACCCAGGCTTACTCCCTTGGCTTGCACGGGCTAGGGGGGTTTGGGGTGTTTCTAGGAGCTTCAGGCTTCCCAGGATGGGTTGTGTAGAGTTCGAGAAGCTACTGTGTTTCAAGTTACGAGTCCAGACTTTCTGTGTGGTTTGAGGTGTGGCTTCGCGGCTGAGGGGTCCATGAGGCTATCCTACCAACAACTAACATGAACTTGAAAAGTAGCTTAAGGTTCCAGATGTTCCAAAATTGAAAGAAAGATAAAGCGAAGTCTCGGAAGTATGGTTTATTTTGGGGGTAACAAAGGTTTGCAAGCAGTTGTGGGGCTCATTGTAGCCTGCTGTTTCGTGCTAGTTGGAAGTGGCGCACGGTCCAGACCCAAGCAAATAATATGGCTGAAGGACGAAGGCCATAGGGTGCAGGTGCGGCAGCAAACTGGAGACTCTGAGAGACGTTCAGGGAAAGTTCTGGATAAACCAGTCCTCGACCCAATATGCTGCTGTAACATGCAACAAGCAACATATCACGAATTCCTAGTTTGCCATGTAGGGACAACGCCACCGGCCAGGACTCTACCTGGATACCTGTCTTACACTATCAGGAAGGTTGCACTTCAAGCAGACAATATAAAGGATACTGCTGGACGCAAGTCATGAGCAACTAATGGGAGCAGAATGGGGCTTTGGGAAGCTGTTAAATCTTACGGCTCGTCTGCACTTCACGATGCAGCTCTGTTGTTGGTAGCACGGAATTTGAATTGCCGTTATCTTACCCTGTCACATTGGCATCTTGCTCTATGGGAAGCACCTAGGTGAAGCGGGTAAGACCACCAGAAAAATGATTTTCACTCAAAGTAACACCCTGGTCTGCACAAGGCCTCACAGGCTGAAGCTTGCAATTGGAAACCCCTGATTTCACTCGGAACCTGACTTCCCTGTCCGGCTCATCGTAGCTGTAGTATGGACCTCGCAGGCCGAGCAGATCATCTTGAAACAAGGCCTTGTTTGTGTGAAGATGCAGATATCAGGTCGCCTTTTTGTGCCCTTGATTGAAAAACCCATGCAGGATGGAACACGGGCTTTCCAGCCAAACACGACTCACATCTGAGACAGTGCAAGTTCCGGATATCAATCAACACTCAACCCTAGAACGACCTGGAATAATGGAATCCGTGCGAACCTCTTTATTCATCCCCGTGGAAGTTTTGAACATGACCGGTCTGCAGGTATATGAGGCATGTCACCGTAAGGCGGGTCAGATTTCAGCAGGCAGGCATCTTAGAAGCAACAACGCATGAACAGTCCGGGCGCGGTCCCTTGCCTTGTTCCCTTTTGGTTGGAAAAACTTGCTCAACTTGCTGCAAAAGCAGAGCTGGTGTCCGTGGCAGGTTGGTCAGAGAACTGAAGAACTGCGCAGGACATGCAAAACTCAAAGAGGAGCCTAGGTCCTGGCAGTCTATGTGTGAAGCTCCCAAAGCTTGGGCCCCTTGCACGTGCTGCTGGAACTACTGCCAAGGCCAATGTCAAGACAACCCCTCCTCCACCCCCCTACCCATATCCCGTGGTTCTTGTTCTTTCCTGTTCTGCTTCTGAGCTCTGAGTACTTGGCAATCTCGGGGAAGCTGGGCCCGAAACACTCTTGCCTGCTCCCAAGATGCAAGAGGCAACATGCACACTTCCGGCCAAGATATCGGGATCCTGACTTATCGCACAACTCTCAGATATCCCTGATGCTGAAGCATGCGGAGGCATGCCTATACATTCATAGATCGCTCTAAGGCATGACTGATACCACAGCAACATCAGAGCACGCCTCGTTCGGCTGGCAGTTTGTGCAGACGAAGATGTGGAGAGTGCGATGAAAACATGACTCCTGGATGGTTTGTCAGGAAGACATAGCAACGGGCAAGGCAAACACAGGGCGCAACACAATCGGATCCGGGCTCGAAGGGATGAGGATCTCATACTGGGAGACTTAGGCATCTTCCGGAATCCATCAGCCTTTGCAACCTTTTTAGAGTCCAGAGTTATTGCGCTGCTCAAAATCGCAAGCCTCAACGTGAAGTGTGAGTCTCTCAAAAATGTACCCCATTGCATTTCTGCATTGTAGACTGGCTTGGCAAGCAGATGAGGCTGCAAGGAAACAACATGCAAACAAACATCGTCATCAAGCACAAAGCCTCATGACAAGCAGGAGCGTCATTGGGCTGACAGGAAACCCAATAACAGCAACAACAAGTTTGGAAAAAGCACCCCATCGGCAACCAAGGGGCCTTCAACAATGAGATAGTTACCGAAGAGTGCTAGGTAGGTCGGGTATTCGGTCCCTGTAGCAAGCCACCTGTAAAGGAACCTGAAGCATAGCGAAGCCCGTCAGCATGTCTGGCGAGCCTTCCGAGTTCCCTGGGAGGCGTAGATCTGGCAGAGATAAAGACGACCATTGGCTAAGATGCTAAGCTGGATCACACAGCAAGACAGTCGCGACAGCAAGTAGCACTTTTAGCCACAGCAGGTGTCGTAGGGGAGGAAAGCCAAGAAGTAGATTACGTTGCTGCCGATAATGATGATGATGACAATGATTATGATGATGCCGAGAGGTGCAGTGGTATAATCACCAGCAACGCTTCAGAGAAAGAGCAGCAGCTACGGTGTGGTTGTTCAAGCTGCCTACATTGATGCTGAGTTCAATGCACGCATACTGTCTTCGAAGACGTCACCAGCACCCTCAACCCGGCCTGCATAAGGAAGCGGAGCCTGGATGAACACCTGGTAGCAAGCACCCGAAGACAACGCCAATGGCTATCAAGTCAGCGTGTGGATTTTACTGAGGGTTGGGAGGTGAAGAGATGTCACATGTTTTGACTGCGTTTCAGACTCTTGTGGGGCGATGTCTACGTAGTTGGCCAGCCTGGATCCTCAAGTTCAAGCCTTTTCCGTTAAGAACAAAGGAGTTGAACTTCCGGAAAACCCACGAAGCAAGCCCTATCCCTCGGGATGCATACTAGATCAGATTGAGGGCTGCATCTGCTGGGTGCTATTGATTCACACTGTTGCCCTTCGCTTTCCTGCAAGGTTCTGGAAAGCAATCTTCATATCGAGAAGCACCGCAATGCCAAGGGAAACTACATGCCGCTCCTGAAAGCTGGGTCAACAACTCAGCATCACAAACTTCAATCCACAGAAACTGCGCATTCTGACAGGGCTCTCTACAAGCCCACACTCTACTCTTTCAACATGAGACGGCAACCTTAATACCAAGTGAAAAGCCAGCCTAGCCTCTATCGTTTACGCTAGCAGAAATACAGCGCTCATGCTAGTTCATTAAATGTTGGTGGTGCCACACTTGAAAGCCAAAAAATCGAACGAATAATGCCGCGCCTCACACACGCCAACTCCTCCTCTGAAGGCAGGTTTTCCGGAATGAGCCTACAACAGCAGGTGCAGCTGTAAACAGGATGCATGATTGAAACGATTCTGCCAAATAACATTCAAAGCGTCCTCTCAGGCATTCCGAGCAACAATTAAGCATCAGAGGGTCTCTGTTATGTCGCTTTGCCTCCAACACCATTCTAAAACAGTCATGCTGGACCCCTCTGATTCCAAAATACTTCCTAAACTGACTCATACTGAGACTTCAGCAGGGGCCCTGCAAAAAACACATCCAGCTTCGACACTAACAGCTGGATTGCTCCCATAGCCATGGCCAGTGATATAACTGCACAAGTTCCACATAGTCCATGTGTGCGCCCTTTCACAGATCCAAGTAAATGTGCCGCCCAAAGTTGCTAAACTGCATGATCCTGAAATCGTCAAGCATAGATGCTGAACCCTAAACAGCGCAAAGGATCTTGAGCCAAGAACTTCTCCTCAAGTCACATTGCTGGATAGACTGAATCTGTTCAGGTTCTGGAAAGCCAAAACCCTAAAATGTAAATTCATCAACCCTAAATCCTTAACCCTTCCAGGCCCTTAATCCTGAGACCAAGGATCTGCAAGCTTGGATACTGACCAAGCCGGATGGCCGCCCACTTTGGATGGAAAGAACTGCCTGATTCTCTGCTTGCAGGCATCTTTTACAGGGTCTTAATATACGGGTATATCATAGGGTTATTCAGGGCTTCAGGTTTTGGGTTCAGGCTTTAGGGTGGAATCCACGGGATGATACAGCCGGCTACCAGGATGCAAAGTAGGTTTCTCCGGCAACCTGTGGCAACCACAAGCGCGTGCTTAGATTCGAAGTGTGAGCAAACGATCGAGCATATGTGGCGCGCACGCTGGAAGGGTTGAGGCTGTAGGGGGCTTCGCTTCAGCAGCATCGGTGTCAATTGAGGTTTGGTGCTGAGGAGGTTGTTGTGCTTGTTCTAGGGCACCGTGCCCCATGACCACTGTAGGCATCTCTGGTCCTTTCTGTGAATTATTTGTGAAAACTGCACCCTGCCTCGACTAGAATCCCAAACTGGTACTCATGGTGTTGATGCTTGAGCCCTTCACCGCCAAAAACCACAGACTTAGGTGTGGCTATGGCTTTGGCCTTCGCAGAAGAAGCTTCTCCAATTCGCTTGGCGGATCCTGGAGGGTTGCGGGCTTAGGATTTAGGCTTACCCTGGGACTCTAGATTAAAGTCTGTAAATCATACCTTCTCTGGACTACAAACAGCACCTACGTACTTTGGGCTAGGGATGTCATTATGTGCGGAATCTCTGACATTGCAGATGGCCATGCCTTGCGTTAGACACCGCAAGAATATCATCAAAACACTCCCCGCATCATTTCAACAGTTTGTCCCGTTTCAGCTGTCCAGAGAATAAGTTTTCGTGCCAGCATTCGCACAGAATCCTGAAGATTCAGTTTCCTCTCACGGGATTTCCCATCGCAGGCGGTCCCCTTACAAGCCTCAAGGATTAACATGTGAGCAACAAGCACCATGGAGCCACCGCAAGTTTCGCAGATTCAGATTCTTGTTGGCAATAAACTGGAGGCATACAGATTGCGCCAGTCCGTGTAAGAAAGACTCAGGCGTCCAGATCCCGAAGATCTTTGTACTGTCGCTGAGAAGTCATGAGTTGAGAACACCCATCTTTGGCAGAGATTCGTTTTCCGTTAGGCAGAACAAGGTCAAAGTAGAGGGCCAGCCAGCTGGAGAATCCTCAAAACCACTCTTACCTGCGCGACTAAATCCTTCACCGCCAGCCAGAATCCTAATCCTCAAACCTCTAAACATTGCGGTGCTTCTTTGGGTCCCTTTTATAATCATACGCCACACCAATTATGGGTTGGTGATTTTGACAACCCTTGATGTGACTTTGTGGAATGCAATTCAGCGAGACCATTCCGCGCGCAGACGCTTGCCAGTAGCCTGGCTGAGACAGAATATGTGTACCTTGCATGTGGCCTTATAGGGGCATATAGGCGTCTGTTGGGAGTGATCCAAGAAACTTGTATCTTTCAAGATCAGATTACCCTTGCGGGTTCGCTTCAGGAACTTTCGTGTCCGCTTGTAAAGAAGGATAGCTGTCCAATTTTCTAGGGGCGGAGGTTACAGGATAGCTCATGATCAGGAACTTTTGCAGTTCTTTACTGGGACAACAGGGAACTTAAGGGAGGCGTGACAGACTCAGACTAGGACACTGTCTGGAATCACGTGCCACTACTGTGTATACCAAAAATATCTACGCATAGCAAAGCAGCGTGCACACACAAGGTGCGGGAATGACATTTATCATTTTTCTACATGATCTTCTGAGCTTCAAACATCTAGCTTTGGTTCGCTAGCTCCTGGAAACTCTTCGAAAAGGATCCCTGAGATGACAGGTAAAACTCTATTTCTGGATTGCAGGGCATTCCTTCTAAAATTATGGCAATTGTGCTTTTGTAGGTGAGGATTTGCCTTTTTCCCGAACATGCCTCTTTTGGGCCAGGGGGAGAATGACTGTCGCAAGAGTCGGGGAACATCACGGAGACTTCAAAGGGTTTGGGAGACATCTCACTCACGGCAAGGACATCGTAGGCACGCCCACCGACCCCAGCAAGATAACCACGGTGAGGCTGATGCAGTTTGCTTTCTTCACCAACTGCGTGCGTCTCGAGTGAGCTTGGAAACGGCAATTGGAAGTTGGCACATAGTTATCCCGAGAAGCCGGCTGCACAGAACAGGACAGGTCACAGGCAATCATTCCTCCCGCCCGAGAGCAGTTTCCCAACTCCTTGCACAGTAAAGCTTCTTGTACTTGGGACAATGCAGCCTTTTCGCTCTGCATGCCTGGAATGCGAGGAGCTGCAACTAGCGTGTTGTGAAACCAAGGACTGGACCTGGTTGTTGCTACGATAGACAGCAACTGAATCTTGGATACCGACTGTACATCCTATAAAAATCTGCAAAAGCCTGCTTACAGCGCGCAAGACTTTGAACAATGCAGTCTATCACCGTGACTGGGCTGAAGAGATATCCAGCTGCGTCTACTTCTGCTGCATGACTGGCCGGCTGCCTTTGGCTGCCGCTGACATGCGCACTGGATAGATAACGCTGAGGCTCCAGTTGCCTAAATGATGGGTATTGGCAGCAACCCTGTAGACTCTCTGTAGTAAAACAGTAGAACCTGGCACGGTAGCCCACTATCAGACAACCGAAACCTCAGGGTAACACCAATCATGCCGGTAGTTCTAACCTAACCTAGCTGCCTAACATGGAGGCCATTGCACATCAACAAACATTGCGCCAATTTGAGCTCCAGCATTCTAAGCGGATTGGATCGTAGATTCATGGATGCGAATTCGGTTGGAGACATTTGTTCTACATTATGGCTTCAGAGGTGCTTCCATAACGAGTGGCTACTTTGAACCCGTTCTTCACTCGTCTTCCTCCTCGTCCTCAGACTCGTCGCCGTCTTCCTCGTCATCGACAAGGCCTCAGAGGATGGATCACAGTTTCTACAAAGCTGCCGCAGGCTGTAAAAAAGGGACTATCAATGACACCGTGTGGCCTGGTGACTAAACTTTGGATTGAAAGTAGGCCCTCAGAACATTCGTAGGATCTCGGAACTGGTCTGGGATTTGAGAACCCGCTGCACTCTGGACACCACTGCGAGGCGGGGTCGAGGATACATCCCTTCATGGAAATGGAGGTGACCTATCCACCCCAAATGACAGCATCTCTACCTAAGAGTTTCGCAGGATTCCTCTGGTGGTCGGGAAATCAAAAAGTTTTTCCAGTCTGAAAACCATTGTATATAAATGCAGGCAACACTTGCGAGCACATCACTTCTAGTTGAGCAATCACAGTTGCATCACAGGATATCTAAGTACATACCCTCATGAGGAACCCTATGTTGCCTCTTTGAAAGTCCGACCATGGCCAAATGCAGTTTGCTGGCTTGCGTTTTAAATATTGTAAACAGGCAATGTGGTGAGCCTCTACTCTTTAAAATGTGGCGAACGTCCAAATGAGTCACACCCACACAAAGCCCCCATTGCGCCAAGCTTTGTGTCTACAAACATTTGCTGGGATCCTATGGTTCTGGCCAAGACTGGAAGATTCCGGGATAGCACGGCAAAAGCCCCGTACACCTTCATAAAACAGGCCACTGAGAATCCGGCCGATCTTTCTGCTGGAGCCCGGCTGTTTGCCGGTGATCCGACTATACAGTGGTCCCTCGGTTCATGGGGTTGGGCCCAAGAGACTTGCAACATTGTGTTCTGGCTACAATTCTCACATGTTAAAAAACCTAGCAGTTTGTTGGATTGTCGGGGTTAATGCGCCGACACCCACACACACACACACACACTTCGGAAATACCAGTGTGCCAGCCAAGGCCAACTTGGGTGAGCCATCAAGAAGGACCCCCACAGGACCGTGTTTGGCTTTCTTTCTGCGGATGTGAACGAGAGACTCGAGCGTGAAATGCGCTAAGCGAGACCCAGAGACATCCAGTGTGCTGCCCTGAACACTGACAGCCCGGCCCATTGCTGTCATAATTCCTGTTGCTGCTGGGATTCCGAGCCTTTTCAGCTACCTTGTACAGGTATCACCTTTCAAGCACACTTCGCAAACTTACATTACAAGTATGCATACCGCTTCTGCGCTCCCTTATCGCCACAGCTCCGAAAGCACTTCTGTCGGCTCGTCGTGAAAGAATGCGCACGGTCCCGCGGGAACATTCCCACACTAACCGACTGAGTATCCGAGCATCATTGGTTGTTTTGCCGGGCGTTCGTCTGGTGAACAGCCATCACGGAATGGACGCAGTCATCTCGAATTATTTTCTGACATAAGAGTCAGCAACGCAGCAAGCCATCTGTTTGAGGTGCTCCTTTGCTTACGCACCGGCGCCTCTTGGGCGAAAATTGGTGCCGAAGACCCTTGCAGGGACTGGAGCCTCAAACCATGCTCTGCGGATGGGAACGAGAGACTTGCACCAAGGCAGATTGGTGAGTCCCAGAGACATCCATCACCCAAGCCGACAAGCAGATGCAGTCTCTGAAGACTGCTCAGGAGGAGGAGGGTGTATGGGTGACATCTGCAACCGTCAGCTTTAGTGCTGCTGCCGGATTGTGGGACGAGCCTCACAGCACTCCCGAACACCCTCGATGACTCACTCTGCGGATGGAAACGAAAGACTCGAACCAACCGTGGCTCAAGCTTCAGAGACATCCGACATTCCCCAGATTCAGGTGACTGGGAGATCTGCGAGGCTCGGGGAGCACCGGAGGGCATCACCACAACTTGGGAGGAGATTCAAGCTCTGTATTGAACTGTCAAATCCCAGCCCCACCCTGTAGATTTTCTTGTTCAAGGCCAGCTCGAGGCAAGGGATGCCACAAAACAAACACTTGGCCAGCCGAAGCTGCCATAGAAACTCGGATTTGCAGATCGCCTCCATCGCAGACCCTCAAAGGCGTCAAAGCCTGTCTCAGGTCTTGACAGGGAGGGCCCAGTCGAGCCACTGATCCCGGGTCCTGCGCTTTCAACTGCTGGTTGCTGGACTGCCTAAGACGCTTTTTCTTACGGCTGCAGTGTTATTGCGGCTACTGGTGTTGAAGCTCAAGTAGCGGGTTGATGGTGCGGTTGACGGTGTAATCCTTTCCCCCCAAAATGGACCAGGAGTTCAGACTTGACCTGCCATTTTTTACTGTGGTTGTGCCACATGGTTCGATCGTTTCAGGATTCAGGGTTACCAACTGAACCCTTCAGGTGCAAGGCTTCGGCCTGCGCGACCTTCGCTCCAAGTTCTCCAAGTTTCAAATGTGCTCTGCCAAAGCTTTCACAGCAGGAATTTCAGACTTGGGCTTGAAGGCTCTGGCTGTAGAATCTCGAGCCCCAGGCCACATAGCAGGGAGTATACCATCTGCAGATTAGGGGGCAGCATTTCTACTGTGGAATCCAGGAGACCCGACTGACAGTCGTGAACTGGTAAGTTTGCTTGGTCTTCTGGTACGGAGTCCCCGCAAATCGGAGCTGCATTGTTTTGCAAACTCCCATCTGGAAGGCCATGCGCAAAAATGCTGCTTACTGGTACGGCCATGACACAAACTCACAAATTGTTCAAGCCATCAAGCGTCTGCGTTCTGATTATGTGTTGCACTTGCACAAGCTTGAGCACCCCCGCTGGGAAGCTTGGAAAAGATGTGTTTGAGGAATTCGTGAGAAAGTGCCCATTTTCAGCTGTGTCGGCTACAAGTCTGCCTTGTGCGCTTTTATTAGAAGCATCCGTGCCGGGCATTGTTTCCTTGAGGCGCATCGCACTTACGTATTCAGCCCATAGTGCACCTGCGGTCTTGAAGGTCCCTTAATGTTGATTAATTGTCTTTCCAGGGTGCTTTCTTGGTGGCATGATACTGACTTGTCTAATCCATGATGTAGCCGAGACTGTCAGGTGGAGTCAGAATGATTCGAGTCAAAAAACCTTGGAGTGATGTGAAAGTGTGGGAAACTGTATACGTGACAACATGTTTTCAACCCCAGGCTTAAGTTGCACGAGCCATGACATGCAGAATGTCGAGTGACGGACCCCTGCGTGTCTTTGAAGACACTTCGTTAGACCCACTTTCTTCCAAGGACGCTGAAGATGATTGCAGGCAAGCCTTGATCATGTAAAGCCTTTTACGACTTAACATCCAAATAAAGCATGCTGGAAATTCTGCACATGGTTCCTCAATTGGACAACTCAAGCCATATGATGATATCGGCCAGTCTCGCAACGCATTTGAGTAGCTTCATCGCACATCACATGTTTCTGATAAGCACCTGCGTGTGGACCTGTTCGCAAACCCCGTGACCGCTTGCTTGAACCAATGAAGCTGTACCAGGCTGCACCAGTGGTTGAAATAGGCCCACGCGCAGATTTCTCAGATCAAAGCAGAAGCGGATGGATTTGTATGCAGGAGCCTGTCAAAGTTGCAGGCGCATCTAGATGGCCTCTGATATTGTTCAGCTACTGTCGTTGACCGAGAAATCAGTCTTTGACAAACCTCCGCATTTCGCGCACTGCATGCGAGCCAGCCTGTGTGGCTGGCTTATGCCGGGGATAATCCGGATTGCTTGCCGATACGTAAGCAGGAACTCTTTCTTGTCTAGAGGCCTTGGAACTTGGAAGTACAAGGAATGCATGTGGATAAAAGAACATGAACACTTCTAAAGAGGCGCAAGTGGAAGCAATTGTACACTATTCCAATTTCCAGCTCCTTTTCCACTGTTCTAGCGGAAAGGAAGTGAGCACGGGGTTTGGGTTTACATCTTTATAATCCCTCCGCAGCATCAGCAAGATTGTCAGGTGGGCCTTCAACTTTGGGCCTCGTCTTCAAAACACGAAGGCGGTGGGCAGGCAACAGGCCTCCCAAAAGAAGAGGAGCAAATAGTTGGGATAGTTGCGGAAGTTGTGAGAACAAGCTCGAAGAAGATTATGCTTCAGATCCCTGTGACGCACGTGGCACAAATTTGCGTGGATCCGCAGATTTCATGGAGTTGCTCCATTGCTTTGACGAGCGGAATCTCTGCTCACACAACCGCATCTGCACATGTGTACTTACAGTTGCCACAGCTGACAAGAGGTGGAAGATGTATCATATCAGAGTCTGAAGAATCAGGAGTGTCTGTCATGCTTCAACTGCTTACTATGGCTTTGGCACAGACATCCGAGCCCTCGTGCTAAACAAACACGATCCTTGGCTTAGCTACACGGGGCGTGATGAAGGTCTTGATTGGGATGCCTTCAGTCAGAGGCTCAGCGTCTTGCTGTTGTTCAGACTCCGATAGTATGTGATCGGTGCTGTCAACTTCAGCCATCCTGAAACTCCATGGAACAGTTGTATGAGTTGCACACCATCTGGTGTATGTCATGACTGGACTCGCTGCGAGGAACTCAGCAGGAAAGCAAAGGGAGATATCTTATAGACTGATGACTTTTCATGAGGGAACTCCTGTTGCGATTTGCAGACGTTGCGCCTTCTTAGTTCCCGCTTGCGAGTACCAGTGAGCGCTTCCTGCGCTTTGACTAGCAGAGCCTAAATCTTCCATCCCAACTCAAGGTTTGCAGCCTGAGCTGGGTCAGAAAAGTGTCACAGCTCGCAGGGTGCTGCCGGCACACTGCATCCGTAGCATGCGCTGTCCCGTCGAAACGTCCCACAATTCCTCAGCAAGGGCAGCTGACAACAAATCCTTGAGATTGCGGTGCTGGGATTTTTCTGGAAAGGCACTGCAACTCGCAAAGGCAGTACAAAGGTGAACCCCCGCCTTTGACAGCCTTGACCTCGATGCTATATATATATATAACTCCTAGGTGTTTAAGCCTTTTAAGCCTTGTAAGCTCTATCCTGTATCCTGGCTTCGGCCCGGTCTGAGCAAGCTGTTACCACCTTGGACGCGTCGGACCACAGCAGGGCAGCAATGACGAAACCACCTCATCAGGCGCTGACATGCTTCCCAGATATACAGCAAAATCTAGAGGCTACTGGTTCTCCAGGATTTTCTTCTGTGGGGCTAGGCTTTAGGTGGGCTTGTCTAGAGCCTGTTGTGTCTGTGAGGGTTAGACCCGATACACTCGCAGCTCTAAGTATATGTTGTGTACGTGTACATTATATATATATACACACATACACATGCATAGTACAGACTACAGACGGATGAGTTGCACTACGCGGAAACATGAGCTCAAAGAGCTTGAAAAGGCGCCCAACAGATTTCTTCGGGGGTCGCTGTCGGTTGCGAACCATGGGTGGAAGATGTTGCTACGCTACTTCGAAGATGAGAAAAATTAAACGGCCTCTTAAATTACCTTGACCTACTGACCAGCAGCATGCACTAGCTGAAAAGACATTGTGGACCATCTTGGTTGCCAATCATTGCCAGTGTTGGCGAGGATGAATGTGGCTCGCCTACTTAAGTTGAGCGGGGGTTGTATGGGGTTTTAGGGCGTAGGTTTTGGGTGCCCCAAAACCTTGCACCAAGGTCTGGAAGGTAAAGTGCCAGAACAGGTCAAGAAGAGATTGAAAAAAGATGCAAAGTTCCCACTGGTCCCACTCAGCTGTCCGACCATATCAAGCACAAATTCAATTTGTATTGAATTGGGAGAAAGCAGTAGAAGTTGGAAGCGCTGCAGCTCACTCCTTGCAACCCTCTCGCAAGTCAAATATCCAGGCCTGGTAGCAACGTGGCCAAGCACTCCACTGTGCGCATGCACCAAAGTTTAACGCCACCTCAGCTGATCAGCTGGATATCCGTCCTTGACATGACATGTGCAAATCATTTCGGGTCTCTCTTAGCACGTATGTAGCAGAAGCAAAGTTCACAAAACAAAACAAACCCACACTCCGCGACTTTGTATAGGGTTCAATCCAAGTGACTGTTTTCTGGCGCGGCGAAGACTTCCTCAGCTGACTGGGTTTTAGCTAGATTGCTGAAACAGGATTCCTCACAAAGTCTACATCTTCCCCTCAA
This sequence comes from Symbiodinium pilosum, assembly GCA_905231905.1. NCBI lineage: Eukaryota > Dinophyceae > Suessiales > Symbiodiniaceae > Symbiodinium > Symbiodinium pilosum. Next base: position 76,029 of record CAJNIZ010001447.1, read on the forward strand.
GGACAGTTCAGACACAACCGGATAAACAACTCAAGCTTCATAAACCTGTGCTATTACCGTAGATTCCTAACCCGTTGCAGGAAATATCTTTGCGTGCCAAGGGTCTCTCCCGCAGCCAAAGGCCACCAACAGTGTCCGCGCATCCGAGGAAAACCTCCGAAGGCCGAAGGGTGGGGAATGGGCACTTCAGGACCACGAGTTGCTGGAGGTCGGGTGCTTGGGACATCAAAAATGGACCCTGCTTCATCAAATTGGTCTGCGTCTCTACACCGTCCCGATCCAAAAACATACTTCGAGCTGTTATTGAAGCCATGGAGCTGCAAGGCGTAGATGGTGCCAGAATGCTTGTTAAGGGTCCTGCATCATGGTCTTGCAGGACGCACTTCTTTCTCTCTGGTGTAAAGCAGGCAGAAACCCAGAAATGTTGGAGAAATGCTGTTCCTCCTCACACAGACCTAAAAAACACACAAACCCTGATGACCAACCCTGATGACTGTGACGTAAACAAACCGAGATGCTCGGAAGCCAATCGTAGCGGCGTGTCCAAGGAGATTGAGCGAGCCATTATGTATCCAATGGGAATAATTGCTTACTTGCTACCCTTGAGAACCTGAAATCCCCCAGGGTCATGTCACAAGATCCAGTCGCCGAAGACCAGACCTCCAGCGCGAGGACGGTATATGGAGGCTGGCTGTTGCAGGGGTATTCAGAGGTGAACATCTTCAAAGTAGTGCATAGGTGGACTCCATCACCATTCTATAGAGAGGCTCGAGGGGCTGTGAGGGGTATCAGGAGCATTGAGATTCTGACAGCAGTCTCGCAAGCACAAGAAATGCAGGGGCCACCATTGGGAATTCCAACTGAAAACTACCTCAGTGCGCACACACACCTCGCCCGGCAGCAGAGATAGGTGCTTGGCAGTTCCGTATTGCCCATGTAAAGCTGGAATCTCGACTGTTCTCTGTCTTGGTTCGGAGAATGGGATCCGGAATAGAACATCTAACTTTGTCGCTGCCCATGTGGAGGGCCTCTCATCCAATTCGTCTGGGACCTGTCAACCTGTTTTGCACTGGGACCCGCACACGCGCGGTGACACCGGATGCTGTGGCCAGGAGTTCAGCACCAGTCGAAACCGCTAAAGCTCTAACCTGAACTGTGGTTCGTAGCTTGGCTTATGCCCATGTGGACTCAATTAATGTCTGTTATGGATAGGTACTAACACAACACACAGGACACCTCAATAGTCTGAAAGCCTTTTATACCTTGAACATGTCTGTGCTCAGCCGATTTCTGGCGCCCAGCAGATAACTTCATTGCTGTGCTGGCCTGTCTTTGCCCCCACTTCTTGTGGCAATGCGGGCGTCCCCCTACTTAGGGAAAGTACCATGTCTTGAAAACTCTGAAAACAAGGGTCTATCTTGGGTTTGGGTGTAGATGTCTGAATGATCGTCAACAGGGATCTAAACAGAGACCAGCGAAACGCGTTTCCGTGTGCAGCCTGGTGACGGAGTCCAGGTGCCCAGACCTTCTCAGATTCATCAGTGGATCCCAACAAGTATGCCACCAAGAACATTCCCTGTCAGAAGTTAGATCGCAGGGGCGAGTGAACACAGATGTCCCAAAAACATTCCTGTAGAAAACTTTCGAGATGTAGTAAGATAGTCTCATGCTTCAGGATCTCGTTTCAAGCCCCCCGCACAGCTGGACTGGTGGGCCTGAAGCACAGAAAGTTGATTGAATTTCCTTACTTGTTGCAAGGGATCAATTTTCCGACTCTTTAGGCAAAAATTGTGTGATGCCATGAAAGCCTGAGCGAGCAACCTTAAGATTCCAACAATTGACACTTCCACGCCAGGGTATGTCTGGCAAAGGAGTCCGCCTTTATTACGAGTCTGATTTTGAAGAAGGACCCCCTGAAGTGAAGAAACGTTCTCTGCTGTTTGTTAACATGGACATCTAGGAAGGCATTGCAGCCAAGCTGCAAGACGTGCAGGCATTCCCCGCTCTTGGCGTCCCACACGCGTGCAGTGCGGTCGATCGAGGCAGACAAAACCAGACGACCTTAGGATAGGACAAGAGTCGGACATGATGGGCAAGTCAGCTGGTTCAGGACACTGCAATGCATTAGTACACAAAAAATCTGTTGAGGCACGCTGCCTCTCATTCCAAAAGGCATGCGAGGCATTCAATTGTTCTAGCGATGATCATAACCGGGCTTGCACAGGGTACAGCTGAAGAATGGCACAAGCCAAAACATGGCTGGTACGAGTACTTCATGCACCTGTTGCTATCGTTTGGCATACTTGACCGAGAATCCAAAGAAATTAAGAACAATCCTCTTAAACACGCGCATGGAAGTCGTCAAGAACACCATGATGCCACGCCTCTAAGACTAGTAGTCCTGACACTGACGCACTGACAAGCACGACACCCTAAAAACCCTTGGCCCTAAACTCAATGTAAACCTTGTAGACCTAGAGAAGCCATGCGCGAACATCACTATGCAGCCCTCGTGCTCATGAAATCATTCCAAAAATCAAATTCTGGAAGCACGAGATCCTGGGCCCCGCGCCATCCCGCGAGTAGGTTGCGGCCAGGACAGCCGCCCCATGCCCTTGCAGCCGTGCACTCTCCCTTCGCTCCTTGAGGCACCAGAGCCTGGGCGGAGGGAGTGTACAGGGAGTTGGAGGGGTTAGTGTACGAGTATGGGGTACCGGTGTGGATTGTACTGGGCACGAAAACAACTAATTCTCAATCCTCATAGGCGCTTACTGAGGAGTGTAGCTCCGAACAGACCACCCTCCTTCAAACCGAAACGCTTGGAAGGCCGCATACATGTCTCAGAAAGCGGGAAACCTACGTAGGTACTCTCTGAATCATAGGAGCGCGAATACAAGGAGCCATTCCATACTTATTTGAGGAAACGGCTCAGGTCGTTGGGTAAACACGGGTAGCCGAGGCACCTCAGCTGGGTACTCGAGGCAACCAACACCTCTGCCGAGTTCGGAGAAAAACAAGCCTCGGGTGCGGGTGGCTTAAGTTGAAGTGTAGTGCAGGGAAGCAAATACCCAGTAGTTGAGTGCGTGGGATTACAATAGTACTACAGTAGTCACGAGAAGTATGAGTCAGCTCTTCGGAGGGCATAAGATGAAGCTTGGATACTTAGACGGTTTGCGGAAACAGTGCAGGGCTGACTGGCTTTGCTGCCTGTTCCCCGCAGGGTCGAGGCCAGATATCCTACGAGCTGACTGAAGGCCTAACCTGGAAGCGTGAGGATTTAAGGTTGGAAACACCCACACCCCAGTGCTGTAAGAGGCCAAAATTCCATGAATTACGGGCCTGCTTCATCAGAATAAGGTCTAGTGTACATTATGCTGTTATACGGCAGTTACAGAGGATATCCATGGGGAGAATACTGGCACATGATCAGGCTCTTGCAGCTTGCCCAGGTGCATGGAGGATGTACTCATCGTCCAGCACCCATATGCATTCCCCAGAGGCCGTCTGAAAGACCTGCTACAAACCAAGCAATACTGTCTTGGTGTCTCATTTTCAGGTTGAAAATGCTGTGCTTGATGAAAGGCTTGGAAGTTCTGTTTTGGATAGGGTCATCCGTGTCATCATTTTGAGCTGCCAGCACAGGCAATCAACGCTCATTACAAGCCGTTGCGCTTCATTTTTTCGGTGCGGCTTAAAGCTTGCCGGGTTCACTGCGATGACTGCCTCATCAATCGGACCAATTAGTACAAAGCCCGCCACATATGCAGCAAGGTCGAGTTTGACTTGTCCTGGTGCCGATTTCTCATTGTCCATTGCCCAACCTTGAGTCCAAAGCCTGCTGAAGCAGAGTAATTACCAAAGCTATATAACCTTGGGGTCCGCTCAAGACCTGTTCTCCTGCACTTGCCTCATGAGATTTCCGTCGCAAGCTATCCAAAGCACAGTGAGCAGTCCCCAATAGCACATTGAGTTCAAAACCTCAAGCCTGAAAGAGCTGGAACTAAGCCAAAACCCATGAAAACCCGCTTCCCGGTGCTTCTTTATACATTTCGGAGGGGCGGGTTCTAGGAACACATTACAATGCATGATTTGGAATTAGTATAGGTCTCTACTCCCACATCCCCTATAAGCTCTGAACCCGCGAGATTTTCCAGGCCCGTAGCTGAGGCAGGGACACGCAGCTGGCCATGGGCAATTGTCAGCACCAGCTCACTGTCTTGGGAAGCGGAGACTTCCTCATCATATGGTTCATGGGCTTGACATTGAATTGTGGTAGCTCAACTCTGTCTTGAAGTGTTCAACCTCCGAAACTCTTCTCCGAGCCATGTGCCGTGACGGATGCCCCGTGGTCTGCCAAAGTGCGCTGAGAGGCTCCTGGCTTGCTGTCTCTTGGACTCCATGCGGAATTTAGGCATTCTTTCTTGGCTTGCTTGCCCGTGTAAGTAAGGTATCAAAGTTGCATACGTTTGTGGCTCCAATGCCTGTTTTTTTGTTGGGGGAGGAGGGGGGCTGAAGCTCGTACGACTTCATCAGGCTAAGTATAAAACATCAATTTCTGGCCTTGAAACACGGGCAAAAGCTGGGTTGTCAAACATGAAATTGGGCATCTGCACCCAGACTCCGAAACGCTCGAACCTTGTGGTACTATCATGGGGAAGGGGGCTACAACTTCTGTCTAGCTCCAGCTGGATTTGTGGAGTTCGGAGGCACTGCGTGTGCTGACACAATCCTAGCTCCAAGGACACGCCTCCGAAAATTAGTTGCCATTCTAGCGCCATGTAGGGAAGCCTCAAGCAGCTCAATGGTTTGTGGCACAGGCCTCGCTGCCACATTAAAGCAATGAGGAAACTTTAGCTATACAACTCATCTGATACTGTGAGTCCCAATTGTCCAAGCTGCGCTTCAACCGTAACTTGAACAAAACCTGAAAATGGCGGTGGCTTGCCGTGAGTCTATGGCTGATGGTCTCGGTCAACACTTATCTGCAGATTTTTTTTCGCCGACAGAAGCGTGAGATACGCATCAAATGCACCAGTAAAGTATTATTTCCCGGACCCTGACTCGCCTTCAGACATGAAGAAGACAAGCAAATCTTGTGCCTGTGGCCAGATTCCACAGAATTGCCGTACCATCATCCGATCCAGTTAGAACCTTGGAAGCAAAATCACTCACAGTTGCAAGCTGCTTCGGCCCGCAGCTTTTGAAGAGGATCGCAGCGTTTATGGGCTATGCGGTTTGGGATCTTAACGTGGTTCCAGGGGCCTAAACCCTAAATAGTAGTTTCCATTTTCTTTTCCATTATCCCCTATATAACCCCAATATAACCCCAATATGTATATAACCCCTATAATCCCTGTAGTTTCCATTTTCTTTTCCATTATCCCCAATATAACCCTAATATAACCCCTAAACCGCTTGGTGCACAATGCACCATTCTCTGCCAGGCAAGAGCTGATGCCTTTCATCTCCTACAGGCCAGGCACAACCTGGGTTGCTGTTAAGGAACTTAAATTTAGTTGCTAGGGGTTTAGGGGTTTAGGGTTTAGGGGTTTAGGGTTTAGGGGTTTAGGGATTATCCCCCTATAATGGAAAATCAAATGGAAAAGAAAACGGAAAATGAAATGGAAACTGTGGGAATATAGGGATTTAAGGAACTTAAATTTAGGTACTATATTGGGGAAACCCTATTATTTACTATATATACCCATTATGGTAACTTAATTTAAGTTCCTTAACACCAACCCAGCAACAGTGCGCAGTCTGAGCTTACAACCAACCTCATTGTCAAGGTCCGTCAAGCTAGCGGCTGAGCTGCCCACGTGCTGCTGGTCTCCAAGTATGATGACCTTCCCTCAGCAAAGCGCCGGGCTTTTGGCTCTAGACATGATTCTGATCGACGTCGAAGGCAACTTTGAGTCAAGGCTGAGTAGTTGTCAATGGGGATATGATGCGGTCTGTTCCCTTTCCCGCACAAGTTTAAGTGAGGCTTGTGGCATGCTTGACAATGCAACTTACTTTTTAGATACACTACTCTCGGCTTCAACAAGCGGCTCGGACTTTTGAGAAGTACTAATGTGCAGACGCAAACATTCGCTTAGTTACTGGGATGCGCAAACAAGATGATGGCAGAAGACTGCAGCCATGATTGTTAGCTATGTTATGATACCGCTATTCCTGCTTGTCCGATCTTAAGCTACAATGCAAGCCTCTCACATCGGCTTCATTTTGGATCAGGATGCTCAAGCCCGCCCCATGTCCGTTGAGTGTTCTGAAGCAGTCGCCGGAGCTCAGGTCCCAAAGCCTCTCAGGAAAATGCAAGCTCCGGAGTTATGTGTTTGGTGTTTAGAGGTTGCACGCTGCGGTCGCAAACTTCTGCTGGTACTGTCATGTTAGCCCTTTGGGCATCATGTTTTTTAGCATTGCGTCTGAAACGGTGTCATATACGGGGAAACACAACGTTCGCCAATCTCAAGCTGAACAGGAGGAACCTGGTATCTATGGCCAAAGCCATGGCATTCTCAGTGCAGGTACCACCGAACAGGGTACATGTCTGTCAGGCACCATGATCTGCATCTCTTCCCCGCTATCTGCAGGGGATACCCCATGCAAGTTGGCTGGAAACAGGAATGGACATCAGTTGGCAAAGCGCAAGATGTAGTAGTCGCAAAGGCAAAGGACTCCACTAGAGAGAGGGTGAGAAACCTGAGGTTGATGAATCCCAACCCCAGAGCCCCAGAGCCCATACCACGAGCCCATACTTCCAGCCCCCAGAAGCCTGAGGAGAATCCTGCATTGTTGGTTCAAACAATGAGTCCAGTAAGCAGAATTCACAGACACGCCGTCCTAATGCAATGAAGGCCACTAGAGTCAACAGCAGCGTTGTCCTGCAGGCCAAACGCCTCAGCCTACAACCAAACATTCAACCTAAGCTCGAAACCCTATCGAAACGGTGTGTGCATCAATGCATCTTGTGTAGATACATAGACAAAGGTGTTTGTTGTGGGTTTAGAAACCTAAGGCCAAACCCTTTGTCCAGGAATTCTCAGAATAGCCTCCCTATAACTCCTCTCCTCCATCTGATTGAGGACTAGAGGACCCTAAGCCCTAAACCTCCAACCTCAACCTCAGCGACTACTCGCCAAACTGTAAAAATCAAAGCCCCAAGCTTTACACCCGCCCCCGCCCCCCAAAAAAATGCCTGGCCGTTCCGTCTGCACATGCGGCAGCCAACCAAGGCCCGGGGCTCCGGAGAACGTCCACAACGCCTCAATGCGGCGTTAGTGTTTAGAGGGGCTATAAGGTCTAAAGTTTGAGGGTGTAAGGACAGTAGTAAAATGCTCAGATTTGGGAATTTAAGGCTGCAGCTTCTAGGAATTCAGGATCAAGCCTGCTGTATTCTTATCCTTGTACAATCCCAAGTACTCCTCAAAAGCAGCGGCCTCCTGGCTGAACACCTGCATCTCCCAGAAGCTCATGCTCTCTGAGCACCTTGCGTCAGAGGCCAAGATGGAGGGCCTTGGGGGATGTCATGATGAATTGAAACCGGCTGACCGCGGGGGCGTCCACAAAACGTCGAGACACAACGTGCTGCAGGCTTTGTAGTTCGTGTCTGGCCAAACGCAAAAAGGAGAGAGGTTTGGAGGACTGGAGCGAATTAGTCTCCCTATGCATCGAAAACATTTAGGCAGCGCTTCAATCGCATATCCGAGTGCTGCTTTACCACAAATGTTTCCATCTGGCATGGCCGCTGGCCTGAAACCCTTACGATTGAAGCAGGCTCGCGGCGCTGGGCATTGCAGGACACACTCGCTTTGCGGTGCACCGGCCAAGCCAATCGTTGTCGCAGGGCCCATGCGAGCCGCACAACCTATTCAGAAGACCTATTTGGGTGGTTGTCTTTATTATGGTCCCTTTTTTGGATCCCTATTATAATACGGCACCTAATATCTAGGGTACCCAAAAAAGGACCACAATTTCGACTACTGCCCATGTAACTAACGGCTGTGCGGCGCGTCTTTCAGGGTCCTGCGACCTTCTGCGGCCATTCCGCTCACCGTCTGATGCATGGGCTTCGCATGCATGAGGAATGGGCTTCCTGACATGGATAGACTTTACGTGAGTCCTGTAGGGACCCCATATGACCCCATAGGCGTCTCATAAATTTCCTCGAGGTCCCTAATTTTGAACAAGCCTTCGTGTTGAATTCAACAGGAAGCTCACTTCAGCTCTGGAGTAAGGTCCTGGGATCCGCTTGCGGCGGCCCCCGTCCAACCTGTTAAACGTGATGCTTGTACATTCGCTAGGTGGTGCAGAGCAGCGCCAGATAGCTCAGGGGAGGACCTCACTACTTAGATTCCGAGATATTGCAAGCAACCCATCTACTCCCTGGAGTGTGCTTATCTAGCACAACACAGCTGCTTTACATTTCTGCTATCTGAAGGTTTAAGATGTTGACAAACCTCAGCTGAATCTGCCCAGCCCAACGTCCCAAGCCCTAACAAGAAGACAGAATCTCAACATATCTCCTTGAACGGCAACCATAGCTGCTATAGCTCAGAGGTATCTGGCGCAGGCATTGATTCAGGCAGCTCTCTGATCACGTAACCATGTCGATGACAGCAGCTGTTCAGAGCATGACGTCGCAGGATCACGGGATATTTCATGCAGCGGTCTGAGAAGCTAATGTTTTTTCGTCTGTTTTGGTGGTAGGACCGGAGGCAACCAAACCCGAGGAGTATTCTAAATGAACAGAACGGCCATACTCATCGCCGCCAGAGCGTCTTTTTTGCAACAGTCTCAGGTCTGATGCTAAATTCAAGCTTCTACGCTTCTATCTTTCTTTGTCTCTCTCCCTCTCTCCGTCTATCACTTCTTTCTTTGTCACCCTGCCAAGAGAAAGTAGGGACATGGGCGGGCGACCGAGAGCTTGCAACTCATGCAGTTGGCCAAACCTGGAGATCTCCACAAAGGCACCAACAACTGATTCTATCCGCTACAAGCCGCTGCAAATCTCTAGCCGACTTCCCAAGACGTCAAAGTTGTGGAAATTTTGGATATTTTGGGAAATCGCAAGTGCCGGAAGCCTCCCTCAATGGTGAATCCTGCAATTTTTGTAGCTTTTGCAGGATATTCAGTTCATCCGGCTTTCCAACGGGCCCAACTCCCTGCAGCGCAAGAATAAGAATCTTTGGCGCGTTGATCAGCTCTGGTGGTGCCAGTCACAAAAACCAAGAAAATGAATAATCGCGGACACAGGTATGAGTAGCAGGTATAGAGAACAAGTAAACTGATGTCTAAGCAAAAGGGCCCATCTTCCACTCAAAGTAGGACGGAGCTTTTGGAAAAACCCTGCTGAAATTTCAGGTTGTTGCCCTCTTTGCATCGGAATTCCACGTCTACTTCCTAGTCTAGACCACACATGCAGGGATGGGCCGCACAGGAATGGCCGCGAGTCCTGGCCTTGGACTGAGATGTGACTCCGAATTCCATTCCCAGTCCCTTCTGGATCCAAGACAACGTGGGATGAATCCTTTAGGGTATGCCTGCTTTGGAACCAGGGTTTGGGATGTGATTTGATAAGCTTCAGGCAGTTCCCAAAGCGGATGAGATGAAGCACAGACTTGTCGATCAAATCTTCCAGAATGCTGTAGCCTCGTTTCTCATGGTCTCTTGCAAGAAGACTAGAAAACCAGTTCCGTGTAAAGCTGGATCTGAACCCTTTCCGCCTTGGGATGCGCACTGTAGCAGAAAATGAAATAGGCAATTCTCACATCAACTGACACATGGAGTTTCTCAACAGCACATCCCTTTTTGGAGTTCTGGTGATGACTACTTTCCCTGTGAGTGCTGGAGGGACTTAAGCTTGAGAAACTCCCAGATCTCCCCCAAGGGATCATCGTGCGCTGAATTACACCTAGCACCGCCGCAATATGATAGCTTACAAGATGAGGGGTCACCACCGTAGTCTGGATCATTCCATTCTAAGCATGGCAGCACTTGGCACCACCTGGATGGAGGACCCTGCGTCCCAGAAGTACCAGTCAGGTCACACGGATACTCTACAAATTCCTAACCAGAGTCCCGTGGTAGGTGCTCACTTTATAGACAGTACCCAAAAGGGGCCACAACAAAAAGTGGCCCCGACAACTTAACTTGAAGAAGCATCGTAACTTGTGCGGAAGATCAAGACCCGGTACGGCTTCTTGTCCACCTGTCACACAAGTTAACCTTTCCCATCATGGTAACTGAGACCGTGACGTACAAACTTGAGTCCTACTGCCAAAACATTCAGCAAGCCTTATATACCGGCTTTGTACAGCTCGAAAGTATCCCGGAATGTGAGCAATCTGGGCCTACTGATGGGATTTCCACGTTGTACTCAGCCTACTTGCAAATGATTCCAAGGCTTGCAAGATCCCGTCCAGCAGCCCATGAAATCCTATGTGAGCCATGTCAGGACGCCATGTAGGGACTGCTACTTCTGGCTGCTCAGGGCCAGTCTCTTAACTTGGCCTATTGGCAAGTCTCAGCTGTGAGATTACCAGTCTGAGATTCCACATGCTCCGAATTCTGCGGCACGTTGTCAAGCCTGAGCTGGCTTTGGCGAAGGAACCCCGAATTATGGTTTAGGGTGTCAGGTTCGGGCGCTGTAAAACCTTTAGTGTTTAGGGCTTAGGGTGTCATAGAGTGTTGGGGTCCAGAGTGCAGTAGACTAGTAGAATCCCACGAGGTACAGATCAGAACAAGACTCTAGTCTCCTCTCAGGTTCCTGCAAAACTCTACTGTTGATGACTTCTTGGTCTTGGCCTGGCATAAGTACGCGCGTACGCGTACATGTTCAAGGGAACCCCAGCATGAGGCAAGAGAGACTCATGTACGCCCATAGCATCCGTAGAACCTTCATTCCCAAGACCTACAAACGGGACCCATCTGTCTGAACATCTGAACACGCACACTATCGCTCACTTGTTGTTTGCATCCACACCTCGCTACCTACCATCTAAGAAGAGGAAGGCCTGAACCAGCCCAGAAGCAAAGAGCCCAGCGCCTTCTGCGCATTCGGCTGTAGCATGCCCACACAGTAGCCTGAGCTTGTCATCAACCCAAGCAAATCCCTCAAGGCTGAGAACGCACTGCACAAGACCAGAAAGGAAAACAACGGGGACCTTGCTTGTTCCAGGAGAAACAGTGGATCAATCATGTCTGCTGCGAAGCACCACTGACAAAATTGCTGAAAATTGCGAAGTGCCAACCCGGACCCCAGCTTGAATGATTGCCCGAAACGCCAGATCCGAAGCCCTCGCAAGCCCCAGCTGAAAAGGATAGACTCCCTGTTGCAGAAGAGGGAAGTAAGGACTGAACCTATTTTTGATGGCCAACAAGCCCAGCAGCAAGGTCCAGAATGTTCAATACCCTTTCGAGCGCAAAAACCTTGAAAACATCCTTCAACTGCCTTCAACACCTTCAGCGTCATCTGGATTGCCTGCTTGAACCTGGGACTGGGTGGCTTCGGAGATAGGCTTGGGAAGTTCATGGTTTGGTGTGCTCGTCTGGTTGCGGATGCGGGTCAAGTTAAGATTTGGCCTTCACAGCCTAACTACTATCAAAGCCCAAAAAATACCATTGTGTGAGCTTTGTCTATACAAACCACCATTTGACCATTTGAAATGACGCGGGGTGAAGTTCTTTGTCCAGTAAGACGCTGAAGGCATACACTGGGCATGCACTGCATTAGTAACGCCTCCTTGCCAGCTTCTTGCGGGCCTAAACCAAGAGCTGACCTCAACGGCATTGCGAATTGGGGATTGCTCGCTTTCAAACAGGAAGCAAAAACTCCCAACAGCTCTTAAACAAAAATCGCGTAGAACCGGCACCCTAACCACAAGTAAGGCTTAGCAACATTTCAGGGTCAGCATGGTCAGTCGTCACGGCGATCATGAGTGGGGTCGGAGCTTCATGCTTGCCATCGATTTCCAAATGACCACTGCCCTGGCCTCTGATGCGCACCTTAGTGGGCTAAGGGCTTTGGATTTCTGATGAACAAGCCGACGCCACAAAAAGCTCGACTATCAAGCTCAAAACCAGATTTATGATAGGCCTGAAAAAAATGGCAACCACCTGGTACGAGTGTGCGGCCCCCATCCAGTCGCGCATGGAAAACAAGTTCTTCAGCTAAACATGGGCTTCTATAGAGTATCAGACTGGCCTGAAAGTATGGGACAACACTGCAATTTGTGAGGCCTCTTCTGCTTCTTGCGGGCAGTGCTTGTTACCGCAATTCGTTTCGCAATTCGTTTCGCAATTGGTTTTCGGCGTCTCGCAAAAGTCGCTTGGAAAGAGCACGCCGAGCGACGTATTTACGCCCTCCACAACTCGCGCAATCATCTGGTCTGGCATGGATGCTCGGGGACATGCGCGTTGTTCTGCACTGAATTTGCGGTTCGGCGGATTATTTTTGGCTTGTTTGGTCTCTCCCAGGCCTGTGGAAGCATTTTGAAGGGAAAGCCTACTTTACTTATCATATGCCGGATATGGGCCGCATTCCAACTACTTCAACGAAAAGCCACCTTCGCACTGGTCTGCTCTGCGATCCTCCGCATGTTACATCCTTTTCGGCCGATGAGACGTGGGACGAGGTCGAAACCTTACTTCTGCGGCTTTCTTGTTTAGGGCCTGAAGTCTCGTGCTGTTTTTGGCGGGTTGGTCTCACTTATACTGCAACACAAAGCATGCTCATGGGCCCAGATAGAGGATCCGTAAAGCATAGGGCACAGCCCCAAAAACAGCTCCACAATTTCATGCACAGAGCCAAACTCCAAACAGTCAAAACCCGACCTGCAACAACCCCTGAATTGTAAACATCCCTGAAGCTCAAGAAGTCAAACATGCTTGTTACGGGGTGTTTACGGGTCTCCTGAGAAGCCTTCCAGCTGCATCCTCAAGTAGATGTGTGCCCAAAGTCGCGCTCGTCGGGATCGGTGCTTTCTCTCCGGCTCACCTTGCTTCCATCAAAGGCTTCATCGGTGCGGAGGAGTTGGGCTTTGGCGATTACTTACAGGCGATGACTTATAGGCTTTATAGGATTTAGAGATTCGTAAGATCCCATTTGAACCCCGAGTGTGAACCCCCTCTTAAGCTGACTCAGAGGAGGACGGGCATTCCACAAAGCCGGGTCGCATTGCTCGGCCTCCTCTGGCTGAACCTCAACACCAATTTCCTGGTCCTGTGTCATGGGAGCAGCCGGCGCCATGAAAGGCTGAGGTGCTGAGAGGAGCATCTGTGCAGGCAACATGGTGGGCTGCATTGTGGGAGGCATTGTTGGTGCCATCGCTTGCCTGATCTATTGACGATTAAACTCTGTTTTTGGCACTTGGGCTCTATTCCTCCTTGATCCTCCCTGACGGTACCAAAAATAACACATGCAGCAGCATGAAACAAAACAAGATAGACAGATTTCCTGAAAAAGCCCGGTTGCAGCACAGGGGCGGCCAAAGCGGTGTACAAGGTGGCTGTAGCCATGGCTGCCGATATGGCTGCTGCCTGATGAGCTTGAACGAGGTGGTCCATCTGAACCCATGGCGTGGCAGGCGGAAGCTGTGGGAGCTGGAGAACTGGCGGATAGGCTGTGGGTGCCGATGGCATCGGCATGGCGTATAGAGGATAGGGAGCATAAGGGCTGGCCATTCCGGCTGGTGACAGGGGCCCTGCAAAAGCTGGATGTGCTGGATGGACTGAGGGCAGTGCGCTGCACAGATTGATGCACGGCGTGAATGGGGCTTGGGGCTGCGCTGCCCGTGCCTGTGGTGCTCCTTCCGTTGCATGGACTCTGAGCACCTGGGCCAGGGGAGGCACAGAAGCAGGAGTAGGATGCTGGTACTCGGGCCACTGTTCAAGTGTCCCTGGCCGGTCTCCTCGAGGCGTGTCCTCCCCCTCCCTCACACTCCCGCTCGATGCAACGGTTGGACCCCATGTAAGGTTGCGGCTTCGACCTCTTGGAGAATTCTCAGCCTCTACAACCTTGAAGAAAGTCTTCTCCACCTTCATCTGCAGCCCGCTGCAACTGGAATTCAAGGTGCTGTTCGGGGTCTCTGACGCTGGCGAATCTCCGAAAGCAGTTGTTTCCGAATTGAGGCTTGGACTCACGTCTGGGCAAGTGCTTTTGCGAGCTTTGCGTCCAGCTTCTGCGTCACCGTCATCGTCTGTATGACCATCGATGAAGGTGTTCTTTACCTCAGCTGACTTGCTAGTGTTTCTAATGAAAGTTCCTGCCAGCGACCACTGCTTCTGAAGAGCGTGCAGAATCATGACCTCATGATCTGCCTTCTAACTTATATAACCGTTGCAACAACTTCTCGATGTATAGCCATGATGAATTTAGGCGAGCACCTGCCAAAAAAAGGACAAATTCAGGGTTCTGCCCCGATACTTCAAAAACGGTACATCCACATCACGGAACTCCAAAACGGGCACATTCACATTCAAACCAGTGTTCTTGCTTCTGTTGCCCAGCTGTCTCATACATTTCTTGATGGTCTCGCCGAGTCACGGTCACGCCGGAGGATACCTGCAGTTCGGGCCGGCACAGCAACGTTGGCACTGGCTGCGCCATGGCCTACCCCCCAAGAAAGCGCCCGAAACCACCTACCTGCTGCGTGTCCTGGGTTTGCTAAACGCTGCAGTCAAAGGATGCATCCATCAAGTGGTGGAAAGCCACAGCTACACGTACTGCAAGCGTGAACGCTTCTGAAATGTGTCATGTGGCATGTGCAGCAATCAGGCATGCGATGCATGTTACATGAATAACAGGATGATCAATTCAGGGAGAACCTCCTAGTCTAGGAAGGTCATTGACGTTACAGGGATGCTACAAATTGTAATCGCCGCAGCAGCTATGATGAACTATCAGTTTACACGTCAGGACAACTGGCTCTGTGGCAATAAACTAATACTAAAAAGAATTGTGATCACTGTTCAGGACTTTGAAGGACTACCAGCTCAAGTCCATGTTCAGGATCATACAAGATTGGCGGTCATTAGCTGGCAGTGACTTCCAGCAAGTTCTTCGGCAAACCCGATTCTGTTGGAACTGACGGCGCAGAAGCAAGAAACGATTATCCATACTGCGCCGGCAAAATACCATGCATCCTTGCAACAACACTACACGGGCAATCGCCAGGAAGTTGCTAGGCACATCAAGATCATTATCAGGAGCCTGGTAAAAATTTTCGGATTTTGGACATCCTGCATAGCCTCTTTGCCTCTAGAAAAGGCGTAGCATGACAGCCCAACAGCCAATTTGTTCAAGGCTCGGTCAGGCACACACCTACAGAGCCCACTTCGGCATTGGGGAACGGAAGCCTTTTTTTTACGACGAGAGATGGCATGCTCTCCATCCCTTCGTTTCCCTTCATTCACTCTTGATTCTCCGCGTCAACCTTCCCATGGTACTTGTACCAAGTTGACGTGCCTTGCTGCCCGAGAGGAAATCGCAGCGCACCAGCAAACCTCTGAACAACATTCATTGCCACCAGGAGGGCAGCCACACTGAGATCGAAAGTGTTTACGCTACTGCTCTCATGGCTGTTCCAGTCATGACGCCCACCATACTGCATGATACTACCCAAGTGTCATGAATTTCGTTGTTCACATCGTTGCTTGCATCTATCTATGCTGGTACTGTTGTTATAGCAACTGTTCCCAACGTTTCTGCTGTTGACATGTTCCTACAGATCCAAACCCAGGTACCCCTTATTCCTGGTGATCAGGAGCCCGTCATCTTGCGGGGAAGAAAAATACAGCCCTTCCAAGCATGCGGTTGACCAGAGTTCGGATCGCATTCCTTGTGGCTGAATCCCTAGCTGATGATGCAAGATGCCGTAAACCCACAGGACTGTCACCAGATATATCCAAAGGTGATCCTTTTTTTGTCACTGGACCCTGACGTGCAGCTCAGGAGAACCGGCAATGTGCTCTAAGACGACTGCATAAGGAGACCTACAGCATTTGGCCAGGGCCTTTGTGCTGAATCGCAGCCCGCAAAGCTTGCAGTGTGTCATCAGGGTGAACCTGCCAGGACCCCAACTGCCAAACAACTCTGGCCCAGTCTGGATGCTCCATGTTTGCGTCAGCACCCCATGATGCCAATGTATCTGTGGACAAGTAGAAGGGTCCATTCAGCGGCTTGATCTCAAAGCGACTTCACCACCCCGAAAAACTCAAACAAACAGAAGGCGGTACAATCGCAGGCTTCCCCGTGGGAGTTACAAATCGCGTGGAGGCATTTGGTGTGGGAAGCCAACCACACCTCCATAATCTGGAATTTCGGCCCTTGCTCCCGAATAGATGAGATGCGATCACCCCCATGTTGTTTCTCATTATTATATTCCTTCCACAGGCCTGTAGCATCCCTGTAAGACCTTGAAGCTGTATTCAATTCCTCCTGACATCTGCACCCACCCCAAACTAAGACCTCAAACCTCAACCTTGGACTCTAAACCTTCAACCTTCGACTCCAAACTCATGGAACTAGGAGGCTGCCTCAACGTCGCCCAAATTCTCGCCAGAAAGTGCTGCCCGCAGAGTTATCGGAAAAGTGGCCATGGCGCTTCCAAGGGGTCAAGGGCGTATGAGGGGATCATTTTTAGAGGGCCTTTGTGACAAAAAAGGGCTTCGATCTCAAAAGAAGCGGGTCGCAGAGATCTGAATACAAGGTGCACCTTCGCAGCATGCAGTGCACTGGGAACACTGAGAACAAAATAAATGCGTAATTGAACTCGTTACCTGCAAGAGCGATCAGCTGATCTAGGCAAACCTTCTAGCAGGATTCTGCTTGAGTCTCCGTTCGGTGCACCACTTGATACTCATCTCCAGTGCCTACAGCACAGGTTTGAGCAGACACCAGGATGCGGTACCTTCCCTCAACGCAAGGCCCCAGATGGGTGCATCTGAAACGTGTGGCCTCCTTACATGGAAGCCTCATATGCTGTCCAGATTCTGGAGTGGGAGCATTGAATAAGGCTTAAATATGAATTGAAAAGATTGGCCTGAACAAGCCGAATCTGTCGGTCCATCTCTCGTACTTCGGGTCGGAGTGCTCTGTGAGCTCCACTTCGAAGTACCTGATAAAAGGAGGGTGTGAAGGCAACAATTTCAGAGCTGCTACTCCTTTGGTATCTTTCACAAAAGGACTCCTGCATTGGGGCCTCTGTATCTGGAATGCTAGAACCACACCATGCGCAAGGGGCCGCTTCCCTGAGCGCGAGCTGTCAGGAAGCCGTGGATGGCGCACGCGTAGGCTGTGATGGCCAGGAAGCCATTGACGAAGAAGCAAAAGAGTATCTGAGCAGGTTCTTGAAGAGCTAAAGGCTGAGTGAGTCAAGAGATCGTCACATTGGGAGCAGACAAATCGCATCTCGTCCAATTTTGCGATTGCCCCCTCCATTTAAGTGAAAGTTTGCCTAAACATGCACTTTGAAAAAATATACATGTAGATATTCCTCAGTCTTTCGTAGATGCAGCCAGGGCCACAAGAGTCCCATCAGAATCCGTGATATCCGTGCCTCAGCGCCTACTGTATAGAAACCACAAACTCTAAACACTGATCCGACAAGTCTTTAGGTCCCAAAATGGAGGCCCTTACAGGGACCCCGGGATACGGAAAGGGGCGTATCAAGAGTCGAGCTTACTAGGACTCCCCCTGAACATGGACCCGAAGGGTGGAAGGGTGAACGTTTGGACTGCCACGCCGGCAGCTGACCGGATGCCTCCAACTCCCCAAACTCGGCGTTTGGGTGACTTACTTCAGGAAGAGCTTCCACGTTCAAGGATAGCTCTGATATGTAGACTTGGCTATCACTTTTAGGATACAATTGCAAGAAATCTGAAGCTATAATGTATAGCATACTCACCTGGATTAGCAAAGCAAGGCAAAGCCTGTGATACTGCCACAACAGAAACAAGGCATCCGCCAAATAATTGGGCCTCTGTCTAGTGTGGGCTTCACGGTTTTCCGCGGGGCTTTTGCCTTGGGGTCTCATCCTTAAAAACAGCGAGGGCAGGGCATCAATACCCGGAAAACAGCAAAGAAATCGGCAGGTCCAGGAGTACCCTAGAGGGCGGGCGCAAGCCTCGGCATCCCCTAGAAGATGCCAGCACTTTCACGCAGAGCACACGGAGGCTACTTGAGGGTAGTAGTATTCCAAATAATTGAGAATTAAATGGCAAATGGAAAACCAGATGCAAACTGGATTGATATAGGGTTTTACAAGTTGGCTTTTCTAAGTTGAGGGACTTACAACTAACTTTCTGCACTTAACTTAGAGTTAAAATATACTTAGCTTGAAGTGTTTTCGGCTACTTATAAGTCTACTTATAAGTATTCCCTAACTATAAGCTAACTATAAGCTAACTATAAGCTACCTGAACCCGCTGAAACCTTCCTTTTTTAGGACGCCCCGCTTTTGGAGACCAAAACAAGGTCATAGCTAAAAAAAGGGGTCACAAGAATTCGGGGCTTGCTGAAGGCAGACAACCATCATATATGCCATTCCAATTAACAGCTGTCCTGTTCTGACCCGCCACAAAACCAACAATAACATAATGCCTCCATTCTTAGTAACCTTAGTACGCCATATTCTTACCTGGAACACGATTGATAAACGATAATACTACATCAGAAAGACGATCAAGGGGCCCACCTGTACAGTCAGAATTCTACAGCACTCCCAACTCCGAATCCCTGACCTGACAAAATCCCTTAACCCTGCCCCACAAGAACTACCTTCACTCTTTCATGCCTGGATCCTGTTCATTGGTGCCACGACCGAGCGGAGGGGTGCCGGGCTCATTTTCTGAAATCTGTAGAAGTCGATTATGATTCTGCGTATAAGATTCCGGGAGGGTCTCAGCATGCCAGCACCCCACCTTATGCCCACAGAATTTGATAGGAGGCCAACAGTGACCTGTCCATCACACGGGTGTGCAAACGACGGGCATGAACCCTGCGGCTGAGCCGGCAGGGTCTGCCTATATAATCTTCTGATTGCTGATTGCTGGTAGCTAGAGGGTTCGGGACCCACTGGCATCGGGTGCCATCATCAATAAGTCCTTCAGCAGTGTGGGAGATCATATGGGCCTTCGGAACAAGGATGAACCTGTTTAGCCTTCTTTGCAAGCACTCGTAGGCGCATTCCTGGTATGTAAGCAAGAAGCTTCGCATCATGAGTCCCAATTTTTTGGCAGTACAGCCACAGATCCAATAACCTTCAGCATACAAGACCGAGAGGACGATATTCATGAGCTGGGTGCCTTTCGCCTCAGACATTTTCCAATTCCACATGAAAATTAAATGAAAAGAGACGTGGTAGCTTC
>CAJNIZ010001447.1:96708-142113 GCA_905231905.1 Symbiodinium pilosum
TGGTACTGGTACTGGTACTGGTGGTAGTGGTGGTAGTGGTGGTGGTAGTAGTAGTAGTAGTGGTAATAGTAGTAGTAGTAGTAGTAGTAGTAGTAGTCAACAAGGTCATAGTAATGTCATAACAGTCGTAGTACTAATAGTAATTGCATCATGTATACAGGCCAGTGCCTTCGAAACTCTCTCTAGAATCAGTTGTGGCATAGCAATGTCTTGCAGCTTGCGCCAGCTGATGGCTTCCGACCCTGAGCTTTCACAATGGCTTTCGCGAGCGCAGAAAACCCTCAAAATTGCTACAAGTTCAGAGGCCCAATAATGTAGGCAAGCCCGAAGAGATTGAATCAATGCGGGTTTCCCAGGCCATTCCATCACGCATGCTCTGACACCGTTCAACTGCCAGGGGGTTGCTGGAAAGGAGCAGGGCGCAAACCGTCGAGGGTTTTCACAAATCCTGTTCCTCAGATCTAGCGACCACTGAGACAGCGCAGCGAGGGATCGTGTGTGAACCCAACCCCGAAGAGCCGACAAGCACTGGCCCAGATGAGAGGCGCATCTCGCACGGTATACTCAGTGAAGATACCGGAAGGGTTCGGATTACATTTCGGGAGCCTCTACTTAACTCTACCCAGGCTGGGGTGAGTGCCGACAGAAAGCCCCAGCTCTGCTGCTCTGCTGCTCTGCTCATCCGGGAAGTTGGGCAAAACAAATGAGTTCTTTGGGTATACAATCTTCTCATTCGACTGGGAGATGCTGGGTCGGCAGACAACCCTTGAGCCCCTGGACAGGTTCAGAGCCTGCAACCATTGCAGGCAATCTCTGAATCACAATGCCTAAACTTCATCCCTCGTGGGAGAGAGAGAGTGAGAGAGGTGTCTTTCCGCACGTCGTTCGGCAGATCTTGCACGAACCCCGAAAACAATCGAAGACAACGACCTCTAGAACGTTGAGCAGCCTTTCGTAGTTTTGCATGGCTCCGTATATGGGCAAGTGCTCGAATCAATGGATTCTTAATTCCTGTCGGACCTTCCTAGCAGGATGTTACTGGCATACAGGGGATTCTGAAACAACAACATCGTCGTAGAATCGGCTTCATCCAGAATCCCAATTGCAGAATCAACTTCTGCAGCAAGAGATGCAATCAAAAGCCATGTTAAGTCTCTGGCCGGCGCTGCTTTGTAAAGGGCATCAATGTCCACCACGTTTTGCAGGACAGACTCAGCCACAGAAAGACTGCTTAAGAGAACTTGGCTTGCTAAGCACTGCTTGTACAACAGCAACAAAGCCTAGCTGGGCTGGGGATTAGTAGGGAATAAGGGAAGATATGATATACGGATTATGCTCCATTATTCCCTACTAGCCACCAGTAAGTTTGAAGCGCCTTTGACCCCAGAGAACTGCCTGAGCCTTCCGCCACAAAGCTCATCAAGGACTTCACCCAGGTGCTGTAAGCTTCTACATACCTTGGAAGGATGCTTGGCTTGTTTGAGGAAGCAAACAAGGTATAGGTTAACTAAGGGGCCCACTATCGGAATCCATTAGCTCATTCCCTACTGACAAAACGAAGGAAAGCAGCTCCAAAGAAAAGGCAAGGAAGCAGCTTCTTATCTGCGTTACGATTCTCCGTGAACTCATTTTGACAGGAACCAGATTTATATGACGTTGTGTGTAAACGCTTGAACTTGATGTGCCTACGTGAGTGGGTAACTCATATAGGGTGTCAGATCTCAAGAACAAGGCAGGATGATTTCATCCTCTCCACCAGTTGCCATGGTGATAGGATGTTACAAGCAACTAGCTCAGAAGCAAGCTATCTCAAAGACATGTCCATCAGCTCTCCTACTTAGACTCACTACGGAAAGTCGCGTCATGAAGCTGCATAAGGTCTTGGCGGGCCGTACAAGCAGTTGGCAAAGAAAATGGTGGACGCTGCCACTGGCAAGAAGATGGCCAAGTAGTACCTGTGCTGCTGAGCTTCTCTCCCCGATGTCGGATAATTAGGCGCCTTGATTAAACCTTGCCGCGATGCGATCATATAGTCAAGGCTTAAGGAGGACCAAAGGAACCATCAAGCCTGACTCGGCTTACAAGGCAATCTTGGCTGCAGGACTTGGCGCACAAGCCCACCCGGAAGGACTTGCCAAAGAGCACGAAGAAGCGATACACAGGAGGGTAGAAGCGAAGCAGCATTGTGTACCTGACCAGGCACACTTCATACCAAACATCCTCCACATGGAGAATACATTCCCTGTTGAGTTGGAACACGAGAACACGCGCATTTTTGCAGTGTAGCGGTGACCCCCTTGTCGAGTCATGTCCAAATTCAAAGTGTTGAGTTGACCAGCTTGGTTCATAGCCTAGATAAGTTGCTAATCTACCTTCCAATCCAACTAGCTGGCATTCGGAGATAATCTCAGTGCGACCCACCACGCAATGCAGGATTGCACCGGACTGCGCCCATGCTGACGCTCATAGATACGCTATTCCCCACACATCTTGGAAAGCTGCTGCTCCCCTGCCTGACGATCAGAATGAAGACCAGCACAGCCTCGCCTATTGCTGCCATCTCCTGTGGCGGGGATGTGCATGTAAGGTCTACCGAATGCTGCATGGCCAAACTTTGGGGCTTGGGTTTAAGGCTCGGTGTCTCGCCTTGCTTGCAGTTAAGCTTTTAAGTTATAAGGCTCAAGTCGAGGGATGTCAAGGCTTGACAGGGGTGTTGTCTCCTGCGGTTCTTCACGAAGGGCAAGCCGGCTAACAAGACACGAAGCGATAGCAATACTAGCAGAATTGCAAGACCGCAGCAGCTGCAGTAGCACCCACGATGGGGTATTACAAGGGTGTAAATGCAGAGCATAGACTTGGATTCCACAGCTGGCGTCCTCCCATGATGCCCAGCGGCTGTAGGACACGAAGTTCTGTCAGCAGGGATAGGCTCAAAGCAGGGCCCTCACTGTGAAGACTGCGTCTCGCACCATGTCAGAGAGCATGGGGGGCTGTCCCGCTGTATGCAGAACAGCGGTCAACATAGAAACCCTTTGTCGCAGCTTCTACGCTCACCTCCACCAACCCTGTAGCCTGTGGCTTCACCTTTACAAGCCCTGTGCACAGTAAAGCACGTGCCTGACTGTTGCTAGAGCTCATTGGCTCAACCGGCTTCACCTTGCTTAGGCGCCAGTACCTGGAATGGCTCAAGAGGTATACGACATCTTCTGATACTCTGGAGGGAGCTCAGCGCAGGGAGGCTTACGGCCTGCAGGGGATCTAGACTTCCAAAGCTTGTTTGGCCTTTGAAGGGCCGCTAGCCTAGAGGAGAGAAATCTTTACTCCAACTCATGAATCCTCCAACTCATGAATCAACCTCGCTTGCGGGTAGGAAGTTACAGGTCGGAGTTCGCAACAACCTCTTCAAACCACATGGGTGCCTCCGATAATGTTGAACGAAACTTAATTGTCACAGAACATGACTTCAATCTCAGTCAACCCTGTCAATGTGGGCATTTTCAAGCCATCCCACATACTCGGGATTTTGTTCACAAGCCTTTGTTGTAGGCCTGTTCTGAAGAAATTCCTGGCCTCGGTGCCGGCACCCCACCTCACCAAATCACGATATGGCAGTTTTCAATCATTCGAAAACCCGAAAGGGATCGCAAACATCTGGAGAATCCCTGAGTACGACGGACTAGGCGCCTCAAAAACCAGCCCCCATACTTGGCAGACACCATAATGTCTACCTAATCTCCCGATTCTCAGAGTCCTAGAAAAGCAACCCCTCAGTCTCTTCCAGCTCAGCGCACTGGAGTGCTATGAAATTTGCGATGGCGGCTGCGTCTACGATGCCAGCAGTCGACAGTACCTGTGACGAGAGCTGGAGGCAATCAGCGTAGCCTATTGCTAGTCCTCAATTTTGTTCATGAATTGCTTACATTAAGTAATCATCTTGTGAGTGTGACCATGATAATTATTGCTGCTGTTCGTGCGTCGCATTGCTGATTCGCCGTGGCCTGTGATCACCGTCATGAGGATAAGTGTCACTGTTTTCACTACCATTGTTTTTGGTTGTTGCAGGTCGCAGGATTGCGTTTGAAAAGGCAATAAAACAAGGAGAGGCGGCCAAATTCACACAACTTTGGGTGTGTTGAACCCTGTTCTTGTGTTTGGATGCTGCAGGCATCCGGTGAGGTTTGAAACCTGGATTCCAAGCGGAAGCAAATGGCCTTGCAGTCCTTATAGTACTGCTCATTAAGCTGAGGCGCATGCGATCTTCTCAGGGAATGTTTTCGCGGCTGTGCTACACGGCCAATGTCTGGGACTCATATTTTCAGGGGCTGACCTCTCGACAGCAATTCAGAAAGTTACATAGAATTCTTTCCGTCAGTGGCCTGCCATGTAGAAACCCCCAACACTGATCTCACTCTGGTAAGCACTATAGATGATAAGCATCGCCAGAGCACATACCGCAGCCCAGAGTAGCCGTCCCGCACGTAGTCCTCGCACGTGCGCCAAACCTTGCCAAGGCACGACCAAAGACAAGTGTGATTCACAAAGCAGCACAAGCATGCTGCACTGATCTCGAGACATACAGCGCCTTGTAGATGCAAAGGTACCCAATGATTATGATCCATCGGAAGATGTCCAGCACTTCAGCCTCAGACAGAGACAGACCACAATTGGGACTTGTTCGTCCTGAAGAGGTCATGCCAACACACTGCAACAGCTGCAACCCTTGCGGCCACACGGCTTGCGGAAGAGCTGCTTTGAGAAAAGCAGCTCGCATGGCAAGGATCTGATCTCATTACCCCACAACGGCATCCGCATTCCCAAGGGCTCCAGAACAGGCCTGCCATCACTGCTCTCTATACTCTCAGGCGCGCGCCGTTATGTCGCCAGAGGTCTTTGCCAGGTGAAAAGGCAGCAAAACAGCCTTGCAACGCGGAGCAAAACAAGGCTTGAGTAAAGCCCAGATAGCGATAAAAGGGCCTTTTAGAGCCTGCCCTTCGAAACTCACGCCAGAGCCGGCCACGGATCAAACATGAACGGGCCGCACATCTAAGAGTGCTTCACTCTTTTGCAGGATGGGCCAAGCGCCTCTTCAACGCCTCCTTTAATAGTCGTGCCAATGCTGGCCATGTAAAGTATGAAGGACTCCTCCAGCCTTCCGCAACTGTTTGCAAGCCTTTCAGAAGCCCTGGCTTCTTTCTTTCCTTCCTTTCTTTGGAGGGGCAAGACCTGAAGAGCTCTCAAGGATCACTGTAGAGTGAAGAACAACAGCTTTGAAGCTCAAGTATCACTCATGTGCACTAATTGGATTTGTCAGCTTTTGCTGATTTTAGAGGGCTTGATGAGGTTACTTCACTTCGCCCGGTAGCTGGGTGCCCCCCTTCCCGCCCCTACGCAACAGAACACTTGGCGACGAACTTCTGAGCAAGCCCCTAACTTAGGGACAGGCACCTCTGGAGTATTATACTGCAAGGGGCTTCATCGAAGGAAAAGCAGGGTCTATCGGGGAAGCGACCGTCATGTGCGCGGCACCCGAAGGGAAGATCTCCAGCAGCAAGGTAGTGGAAACGTATCCGCCTGACTGCATGTGCAGATGGATGGACGAACGAGAGAGCGAGAGAGAGAGAGAGAGAGAGACACACACACACTTGAGCAGACCAAGAGGTCTAATGAGTTGGCCACTGCAGCTATTCCTTTTCTTTCCTCTTCCTCGTTGTTATTGTGTCTTAAGAAAATCTTTGCTCTGAGGCCATTCAAAGTTGAATGGCTGGACATGAATGGAAAACAGGTTACCTACAACACATCAACTTCACGCCGCATCACCACTGACGGATCTACTCTTCTCTGGGATTCCTAATGCAAATCACTTGCAACATGTTATGTACATGCAGGTACAGGAAACTGGCCAAGTTCCCCTTCCCATCTGTATCCACAGCTTCGTTGCGTGTGGTAGGATACAGATGCCACACGCCCCTGCTTTTGTGATTTGGTAATGGCTTCAAAACTTCATGCATTGATATTTTCAACAATCTAGACAAACACCTTTTAGGCGCAAAGGTTTCACACACACACACACATGCAAGCAGATCTATGTAGCGATGCTATTGGGTGTATGTAGGATCATGTATTCATTTTGCTTATGGAGAAGGTGCAACGGTGTGGCTTTCTTATTAGCTTCCCCACATTTCAGGCCATTAGTCATTTGGCAGCTTAAGTGGGGTGGTTTAGACAGGAGTTGAGAAGTCTATACCAGGATTCCCCTGGTTATGGGGGGATGGCTCCTGCAGTTTGCGGATCAGTGCTGAGAATGCAAGGTCAGGCCAGCTGGAGCTGAAGCAGGTTCGCCCAGCTTGGATTTCCCCTCCAAAGCTATGCAAAGGGTGTGGCACAAAGCTACGCAAAGGGTGTGGCATAGCAGTTAAGTCCGGGACCCTCTAGTAAGTAGTCCAGACCTTGTGCCTGTGAACCCCTGTCATGGTGGAGCAAGCCAGGCTGAGTTTCGGCCCAGCATCGCAGCAGAGCTGCTGCGGAATCCAGTTCAGGCGATTCCTGGGAAGTGTGGTTGAGATGAGGCTTGCGAGGCATCACAGAAGAGCTTTTGATTCTGGGAAGGGGTCCTTTCCAAGAGCCTAAAGAGGGCGCACATTGGCGTTTCATATATGTTAAGCTTCTGCTGATGGTTTGGGCTTCTCGGGGTTAGCAGTTTGTTGCAGTTGCAAACACGTGGCTAGAATTTCGTCAAAGCGCCTGGAGAGCCCGCCACGTCAAGCCAAGACAACCGCCTCTAACCCGATTTGTGCAAGAAGGTGATGGATACACAAATCATTCGTGCAAATCTCTCTGATGGAAAGCAAAGGCAACAGAAGGATTGGAATCGAACCTGTGCGACAGCGATTTGTGTGCTTGTTTTTGGGATCAAGGTCTTAACTTTGCGGGGAGAGCTTTTTCACAGCTGCCCAGATGTCGTCACTGGAACAGTGAGTAGTGTCAGAGGTGGAAAGCAGAAGATCCAGAAGCCTCAGAGCAAACCAAGCACGAAGCCCCAAGCTCCTGCATCCCAGAGCTTTGTTCCAGGAGTGGCAAGAAGAGGAAGTAATCCGGTGGTTGCTGGAAGTCAGCTTAGCTCCCAAGGACTGGCCTGAGACCTGGAAAGCGCTCGCTTGATGGGTGCCTACTTCAGAGTCAGCATCCATTTACATGTTGTCGTCACTTAGAGGTCTCAAGATCAAAGGCGCAGGCTCCTTCGACATGGAGCTTCGAGAAATCCTTGACCTAGCAGTCGGGGGCAGGATAAGATTGTGAGGTGCTTGCTGATGTTGATGGTGTTGAACAGCACACAAGGAAGCTTGCACTCACTAGGCAAACCTGCCTTAGAAGCCTCCCCAGCAGCGGGATCCGTGTGCAAAGGAGCTGGCAGAAGTCATCCGCGAGCAAGCCATAACCGGCAACGTGCTGTACCCTGGCTGTGTGAAGATGAATGGGTGTATTGCAAGGTCCCAAGCATGAGGGTACTGAAGCTATTTCTCTCACGCACGCTCGTTTGATTTACTTCGCTCATTCACTTTATCATTTCACAGGTTCTTCAGCTATAAGCGTGTAACACCTTGGGATTGGTCCTGTGGAGTCGTGAGTGTGTGCTTCTTTTTTTTTCCTTTGCGTTTCTTGTTATGTTGTTTTCACTTCGCAAAATCAACAATCACACGACCATGTGAGGCATTAGATGAAAGGAGTGAGGGAGTTAATTTGCTTTGAAAAAGTGCAGGAAAGGAATCTACTTAGCACAAATTATGGTCTCACGACACTTCACTCTATTTTCTTCACTCAGTTCACTCTTTTCCTAATGACTTTCGTGAGCTCGTGAACACAACTACAAAAGAGTGAACTAATCTAATGGTCGTAACAATGAAGAAGACGAGGATGAACAGGTGGAGGTATCTTTTTGACATGGGCTACAGCATGGAGCAGTGGAGCAGTGGTTTCGTGAACATCCGGCCCCACGGAACTCCCAGCGATTCTAACTACTGCATCCCAAGCAGCCGCTATCATTGTAGAGCCAGTCCAATGTCCAAGCCCTTTGGACAAGGTTCGTCCTGAAGCGAAGGGAGTGTACAGGTAATTCAGTCAGTACTGAAGCAATTACCACTGGTCCAGAGCGCGAAGCTTGCTTTTCTTCCAAGGTCTGATGCCCTGCCCTAAAGCTGTGATGAACTGAAATCGGAGCCCCAGCGCCGTAGACCCACCAAGCGGAAACACAATTGCCGGAGTGAGGCTCACCCTTACCGAGCAAGATTTCGAGGAACTCCAAGTTCGGAAGCTCTTGGCTTTCAAGTTAATTAGCCATTTTATCATCCAGACTTTTAGGAGGATTTAGAGGACTGGATTCTGTACTCCCCACAGAAAGAGCGTACTGTGAGGTGGGACCACAGGGTTCTGGATCCTTTTAAGGGCCTGGGTGTGGGCGTGGCTTGAGCAGGAGTTAGAGTTCAAGGATTGAGGTGCTTCTGGGATTCAGGAAATGATATTTTGCAAAAGCCCTAGCTACACTGCTTACGAACAGGCAAGCAGTCTGCTAAGGCGCGTAAGCGTAGTATTCAAGTCTTTGCTTTGGCCGGCCTGTTGTAGTGATGAGACCTGAAGACTACTTGCTGTGGGCCTGAAAAGGTTCGGGCATCGGCGCCTTCTGATGATGGCTGCTTTGCCGCATATGCCTTCCTTTGTGAGTTGCTCTTTGGGCTGGGCAGGTGGGGCACATGATTTTGATGAATGCTCAATTGGCTTTTTGTATGACTAGGCCAGGTGAAGGCGTTCCATCGAAAATGCGGCCAGCAGTTGCTGCGGAGCTCTTTCATCAGACGGAAAGATTTTGCCTGAACAGTCCGTGCTCTCCACAGTCTATGACAAGGGCATGCTGTAATTGAGTATTGTTGGCCTTGATATTGCGGAGCACTCGCCACGAATCCGGGCTTTTCTGTAGGATTCAGCAAAAGGATGCAGCAAAGCAATGACCGTGCTAGCTCTGTCACTGCCCCTTGGCCTCGCGCTCAGAAACTGCTATGCATGTTGATATCTGTGCCATTCCTTCACATCAGGAACGGAGCCAGGCCTAGGATAGATAGATGCTCGGAACAGTTTTGCTTAGGCTTCAGTTTGATTAAGCAGCAGGCCAAGGAGCGTCCGCAAATTGGCTCGTGCATGCATGCATGCTTTTTATGTCTGAGAGCTGACACATCCCATTTTTGTTGAAAACCCCACGCTGCTGCACTGTGTAAAGCCCCATGACTCCATGACCTTGAAGCTCAGTCCGGATCCAGTCCATCTCTGTTGTGCCCTGCCAAGGCTGCCACTGAGTTGCGGGCTGTGGTGGCGCATACTCGAAACAAGGATCGCTTTTTTTCAAATCATCTTGGGTTTGGTGTGTCACCCCTGAAGCAATGACGGTAGGCAGCATCAGCAGTCAGCAGTTCTAGGACGTAGGACGCCTCCCAAAAGTGCAGGAGGAACCGCCGCAGACCGCTTCTGGCCCGCCCCTGCCTGTGGCGATGCCGTGTCGAGGTGCCTCAGGCTTCGCGGCATCATCCGAGGGGAGGTGGTTTGGGGAACAGAAGCTGGGTGTGATGAGGCTACAGGGCAGGGGTTTCCAGGGTCGAAGGTGGACCTTGCAGGATCTCAGGTGTCAGGAGAAGGCGCGTGAGGTCCGTACATTCAGTCTAACGGCATGTTTTTGCACCGCTTTTGCTTTTTGTACATTGAGTTTCTGACCACGAAATTACTTGAATGCCTACCATTCGCCATTCTGACAGCTCAGCATCCGCGACTCGTGACCAGTCTGCCTTTCCCAAGTGGACAAGAACTAAACTCCTCAGTATGCCTCAAGGAAAATCATTCTCGCCTCTGAACTGCAAGCCCTAGCAAGGTCTGTTGAGAGGCTGCTAGGCAAGCCTTCCTAGGATTCCTAAGCCCAGGTCAGTCGTCTCAAACGTCAACAGGTTGTCTGACTCAAGCCGCAATAACAACACAAGGCTGAGATCCACACCCTGAGTCTAGTCCCCCCCATTTCCAAAACACTGCCTACCCCAACTCTAGCCCCCGCCCCTAAATCCCAAGGATCGAGTCTCTTCTCTTCCGGCCCACCTGCCATACCCGCGCAGGCGCCAATTTTGGGGATTTTACTGCGAGTCTAGGTTTCGCTTAGGTTCATGGCTGACCGGTTGCAGCGTGAACAGAAGGTAGACCACCACAGCCACTTGGTGCCAAAGTTGCTGGATTTGTCTGCTTCCAGCTTGTTTTTGGTGGCGCTGGCTCGCAGAAGTTGAAAGGAAGGGCTTGGCCCCTTAGACTTTTTCAGGTATTCCCTCATTGTAACGGGGATACCACTCGCCTCATCCTGGAACGTCTCCCAAAGGATGATTGCATCATGCACAGCAGCATGGAGTCAAAGTCACGGGCAGCACCTCCAAATCGTTTTAGCCCTGCATCCACTCAAAGACATGCCCTTTCCGCCTCCTCAACTCCGCCAGTTGTTCTTTCATGGCCTGCAAGACTACCTTACATTCACATGGGACAAAGTCCAAGAGCAAACAAAAACCCAAGAATCCGAACTCCCCCTTGACGGAAATCCTCAGCCCGCGGCTTCAACTAGAAGCCCGCGCCGCTCAAAAGTAGGCACCCCTGGCTGTGGCGTATGGCCATCCGCATGCAAAGGCTGCCTCTCGGTGGGCCAAGAGGGTTTGGGTCTCAAGGTGTCTTTGGTTTTGCTTGGGGTTCAGGCAGCTTGGTCCAGCTTTTGAACAGGGTGTGGAGCCTGTTTCCGCCTAGGAGAAGTCTACGTACTTGCTTGGACAGGTATAATAGTGGTAGTGACAGCTAGCATCTCTGGGCAAGTAGTTCTTGCCTGGGCAGCTTCATCACGCAATAGCTGTCTCAGAATCTTGCAGGCCTCACACACCCGGGTAACCTTAAAGAATGGAGCACCTCTTCCTGTCCTGCTGAGGCCCCGCTGATTGTGAAGGTGCGGCTTGCGATCTAGGGGGGCAAAAAGTGTTTGCGGGCTAATGATGAGTACGGGTGAAGACCTGCTACGGGTGATGCTACGGGTCAGGGGCAAACAATGCGATGTGGGAATCGTGGTTTGGTGTTTGCAAGTCACTGCAGAATGCTACAGGGGTTCTACAGAGCATACCCTGAACGGCAGTCTCCCTTCCAGTACTTAGCAAGTCTCTTTGCCAGAAGCACTTCACTGGATTTCTTGGTTGCAGAGCAAACTCTTGAGAGTACAAGTGGCCGTGAAAGAGGTCTGACGAGTATCGATTCTTCACACAAGTTGCAAACTTGACAGGAGCATGATTCATGCACGCATAAAAATTCAAGACGCAGATGATTTATGTGCGCATAGAATCAGGAAAATCGTGGAGTGTTTCTGCAATTGGCACGCGCGCGAGTGCTTGTGAAGTGAGTTGCCAGCGGAGTTTTCGGCTACAAAGAGCTGGCCTGAATGATTCAACAGTAGTGTGAGTCTTCATGTGCAGCCTGCTGTGTCAGGTCTTTGGACATCAGCGCCTGCCAATGGGCAAGACCTTTGCTGTTCCGAAGGCCCCTAAGGCTGAACCTTTCATGTGCCGCTGCTGCAAGATCCTGACACATCCTCATTCTTGCCAGGACTCTTCTGAGAAATCTCTACTGAATTGCAAGAAGTCTTCCAGAAGGTGTGTTGAGCTGCAGGGGCGTTTGACGCACCAGCAGTTTGAAAGCCAACGCTTCAAAGATGAGAAGTGCCTGCATGTAACATTTGTTTCGGCCTTCCTTGCTTTGCCTAAAATGGTCCCTGTATCCAAAATCTTGGATTCGCCAGCCTTGCGCACCAATTTCACAGGCGTCTGGTCGCAGCTTGCTCACCGGCCGCCCTGTTGTGCGCTCTCTGTCAGGGGGAGGCAGGTTCTGGCAAAGGGCAATATGCAAAAGCATTTCAGTAGAACTGTGGAGGCTCTCCGCGTGTGTGCTTTTAAAGTGCAGGCTGAAAAGATGGCAGATGCAGGCAGTGAACGCCTTGAGTCTGGAACGAGTCTGTGTCAGGCGTTTGCTAGTTTTGCTGTTTGTTTTTCTCGTCACCTGCCTTGATGCAAGCATGTTTGAAGGGAAAACCGCTGAACTCAGTTGTTGACTTGCAAGACATCCGCTTGAGGGCTCTCGCTAGAGACATCCCCGATCCGGTCTGCATCCGCCCTGGCCTCAAAACAGGAATGGTTCCTGGAACGATGCACTTGTCTAAGGGCTCGGCCTCCAAAGATCCTCCAAGTATAGGGTGAATCTTTCAA
This sequence comes from Symbiodinium pilosum, assembly GCA_905231905.1. Lineage (NCBI taxonomy): Eukaryota > Dinophyceae > Suessiales > Symbiodiniaceae > Symbiodinium > Symbiodinium pilosum. The sequence goes on from CAJNIZ010001447.1 coordinate 109,014, forward strand.
GCCCTGTCGGATGCCCAGATGACGATCATGCCACTGCAATGACTACTGGCTACAATGCGCAGCATGCGCGACGAAATATACATGCTCTCATTCAGTAGTCGTTCAGGTCTCCAGTTATAAGCCGAACTTGCACAGTTGGATGGCCTTGACTCGACTTCTTGGTCTTGGGCCCTGAGACTGTAGCTGTAGGCATGAAGGGTAGTTACACTTCAAGACTTTTCCAGGACTCTTTGCTGAATTGCATGTGGAAGCTTGCAGACTGTGCTGTTACAGATGTGAAAATTGATCGTGGAAGTTTTGCCGCCGACATGTGTATGTGTGTCTATGTGTGTGTGTGTGTGTCTGCGTGTGAATGCTACGCGTATTGAGAGCCCAGGTCACCTCGGCCGCAGCATCTGCCAAGGCTCCTTTGACATTCGAGGAACACTTGGCCGTGGCCAACTTACTGATGACGTAGGCTGTTGCCCAGCTTTGGGAAGTTTGCAACCTGTTTTGAAGTAGCCATGTGCTAGGAACCTGGCCACGCTCTGCTAAAAAGCAAGTCTTGCTACGAACTGCTCAGACAGCATTGCAAAGCAGACCTTTGACACCTAATTTTGTCTGGCTATTTGAGACTCGCTGTTCCTCATTCCTTGTAGGCGCCCTCTGTGGAGCGTGGAGCTCGCTCAATCTCCCCGCGCGACGCCGTGGCGCCATCTGAATCTTGGACAGCAGCATTTGTGGATATATTGTGGGTTTGGGGTGTTTCTGGCTTTGGAGAAGTTTCAGGCCTGGGATGCGCATTCGAGGTTTGGGGGATTCCTGAGATTTCGGGCCTAGGAGCCAGAGGTTTGAGCAGACATGACAAAAAGGCGTTTGCAGCGCAGGCAACAGTACAAACTTCAACTTCAGTGGCACGCCGCACACAGATGTCTCTACAATGACACCTGCAGCAAATAAAGCTGGCTTTCGAACTTGACATAGTTCATGGACCATCTGCGGATGGGCAGATAGCATGACAACCGCTTGACAGTTGTGATCCTTACATAGTCTGCTCAACATTAGTGCAGATTTGTGAAGTTTGCGGCGAGATCTTAGACCTGCTGTCCCCATATGCTGCCCAGCTCGCAGGTGACGGGTTTTCGATCAGAGCCAACATTCGTTTAAGACGGCCACACTTTTCATTGTTCACTCGTCAGAGTGGGAGCTACAAAATGAAGATGCCCATGAGTAATACACCGCTTGCAACACGTCGCTGTGTGCAAGCATTTTTCGTGTGCGTGTTGGAGCGCAACATGCAGACCAAGCAGGAACCCCTGCAACCGCGAGTTTAAAGGTTTCTGCGTTCCTGTTTGGCGCAGCTAAGTAGTCTCTGGTTTTCGGGTATCTTCGTTCTCGCCAGGTGATGGTATGGCTTGCCGCATGTTGGCTCACAGGAAAGTCCCTACTTGACATTGCGGTATGAGAGGCGGCAAGGTAAGGCACCAAAAGCCATATAGAACCGTTGACACCGTGTATGTATGCATGCATGCATGTATTTCGCAGTCCTTGGGAACAAAAGAAACAGCAGTCTGCCAGCCAGGAGCAAGGATTGATACGAAAATAGAGTGAGTAGGGCGTCTGTGCTGAAATACATGGGCGATGGCAGCCGGGAAAGCTGAAGCCTCTGGTCCTGGCGTTCCTTGGTCTCTCAAGCCACTCTCTAAGGGTACCCGCTGTTGGAGAAGCGGGACATCTTGCGACCACCAATAAGACCACTCTGGTCTAAGTATTGCTGCCCCGCAGTCTTGGATTTGTACGAAGCTCTAGGGCCCCAGCCTTCAAAGCTTTGTGAGAGGCAGAGGATGCCTTGTCCTTGCGCTCCAAGCTGCTGCTCGGTTTGGGACAGGGCGTGGAAGGCATTTGGATCACCGTCGGAGGCGCAGGGTCATCCAGGGGTGGGTTTTTGAAACGGGTTCTTCCCCGAGGGCTTCTCTTGCTTCTTAGATCTTCGGCCGGGTGGGTCCATTTACCTTCTCAGCCTTGACATTTCGGCAGCCGGAAAGCAAGAAGATGAGTCCTGGCATAAGTGCGAAGACTGCCTTGGAGGCTTTTACCTGAACAAGTTCTTCCTTGAGACTTGCTGCATTGAACCTGCGCTTGTCGCAATCATCCAGCTCTGCGTGGGCAGCTCGGGCTGGTTTGGAGCTCCAGGGCTTCAGACGTCCTTCCCGATCTGTTCGAAAGGTTAAAACGGGTGGTAGAGCTTTCTCCGCACGAGCTACAGCCCAGAGATTGCACGGAGTGTCCTAATAATGGGTGGAACCACTTTCCCGTCCACAGACATTCATGATAGTCGCGTGCAATTCAGGCCTGTCTTTGCTAAGCAATCCGCTTAATAGCAGAAGCCGAAACTGCTTGATATGCTTACGCCCAAAGTGTGTGCCACTACCGCTTGAACATCGGTCTTTTTTGCAGGGGTATTTCTATTATCATGAGTCTTCAGAGTTGAATACGCTGCACTGAGACAGGCTTATTTGATGCCTTCAATGACACACTGATTGGTGCGCTGTCTGACAAAACACACACCCGGTTCGGACGTCGCCGACCATGGCTGCTGCTTAGCTGAATCGGAGTGCAACTCAGTTGGGTACACCAGCCTGGAAGGAGTTCCGAGAGCGCTTGGGGATTTAAAGTTTTGGATGGCAACTCCTGAGATTGCAGGCATTTAGGGTACGATGGAGCTGCAGGTGTGGGTGTGGGAGAGTTTTGCGACCAAACATGTAGGTTTCACAATTTTGGAATTCTACGATGAGTGTTTTCAAACAATCGTTAAGGAGGGTTGGGAGCCTGCTGTGCCTCCACTAGGACTTTGTATTGTCATGTCTGGTTTGCTTGTTCGTGTGTTTGTTTGTAGGCACTCTGGATCGAGCCTGCCAGGGGTGTGCCTGCTTTCAACTGACGTCGATCTTTCTTGTTGGTGGTTCTGCTGTTGGGGTATTGTTATGACTTCATCCCTTGCCGCCATGGCTGCATTTTGTGTCATTTGTGCATGCACCGATTGCGTGATGATGGCACAGGGTGCTCTTGCTTGTAAGGACTCTTTGGAGTCTAGCCTTCTGGCTTCAGGATTGCTTGCGCCATCTGACAATCTCAGTGCGACGGGGCGCACTGTCAATTGCACTGATTGTGTGAGCATGGGGACACAGACGGATTATGTTGGTGATTTGCATGGACTGCTCAGTGAGTCCTTTTCCCAGAATCACTTGACGACTGTGTCGCATGATTCACTTGATGCTTTGCCTGTTTGCTGCAAATTGACATGCCATGTCATGGGTCACGTTGTGCAGATAGTGCGTCAAAGCCTTTCGACCTTACTCCATCCTTGTGCACCATGCCAAAAGCTACTTGGAAAGTTGGCCGGGTTTTTGCACGCCGTGGTACGTGATGGCCTTGTCTTTCCGCTGGCGAGTACGGGGTGCCTATGGCAACACATGTACTACTCAGACTGTTGTGCGTGCCTGCTTCTTTTGACACTTCTCAGCCTACGGCCTGCGATGAGAGCATTATTGCTCGTGCTGGCAGGCTCAGTGAGCAAGAGACACAGCATTGCATTGCGCAAGTCAGTTACTTGGAGGTTTTGCACTTTGTCAGTGTCGCGTTTCTGCGCCGAATCACTTGTGACAGGACTCATGGGGTAGGGCCCCTCGTGTCCTGGTGCATTGCCATTGCTGAGCCATCAGTGGATGCGGGATTGTTGGTGCTGGGCAGTTTGCAGGTCGCATGCTTGAGGCTGAGTGCGAAGGGGCCACGGTTGCTGTCAAACACTTCGTCAGGTTCCATTGACATTTGGGTTGTGGGCTTGGATGGCCACTTGCACCAACTTCGGGCATCACCCAGCAGCAGTGTTGAGCTTGTTCATGGGCATGTTGCGGAACTGATTAGGGTACCTTCGCAGCAATTTTGTTTTTGTCAAAATGGGCGCTTATGCCAGCTTGACTTGTTGCTAAGTGAGATTGGGCATGGAGCAGTCTTACGGGTGCGTGCATTTCCTTTGAGAGGTGGGGTGGCGCGTGATTTAGAATCTCTTAAAACTTTCCTGGCCACCTTACTGATTTCGCATGGCGTGCCCCAGGATGTTTTGCCAAAACGCATCCAAACAATTGTGGATAAAGTGCCAGTTTCCTCACTCCGCCATGTGGCTAGCAACGAAAATCCTTGGAACACGCTCAAAAGCATTTGCAACGATCACATGGTCCGCATTCTGCAGCCGGAAGAGCTGAAAGCGTATTCAGAAATGCGGAAGTTGCAAAAGCAGAGCAGTTCCCTCCTTCCGAGAGGGCTTGCTAGGGGTTGTGAGGGTGGACATCAGTCTGGCAAGTCCTCTGCCTCTTCGCGAGCGCCTTTGCCTGCGGTGCATGCAACAGAGGTCGATCCCAAGACAATGCATGTTGATGTTCAGCATTTCCGAGTGCCTGATGGGGGTGGCCTCCTTCGTCGGGATTCGGACAAGTTTCCATCTGACGGGCCAGGGCTGTATGTCATGCAACTGGATCACATAATGCCGTACTTGCCGCCAAGACCAATTCATCTGGACGCCACTGTGGTTTTTGTCCTTGGCCGCTTAGCGCCTGGCGCTGGCAAATTCATTGAGCTACCTGCGTGTGATGCGCACGGGAGGCCGATACTGGTTCCTGGCACAATTGTTCAATTTGGGGGTGTTGCTGCGGAGTTTGTCGCCAGTTGCCCATCAGTGGATTTTGAGCCTGTCCCTGCCACCCCTGTTGAGATCAAGATTGTTCGGGATCTTGTTTCTGATGAGTGGGAGTTGGTGGCTGTGGACCCAATGTCTTTTGCAGCGCAAGCAATCCCGGCCTTGAAAGCAGATGGAGTCATTTCTCACTCGCGGGCTCTACATTTTTATAGTGAGCTGCGAAAAAAGTGTCGGTCGCGTGATGCGCAACACTTTCATGGCTATTTCCTTATCCTAGATGCTGCGCTTGAAGCCGCCCTTAGGGATTCGGGAACGAAGGGGGTCTTTCTCTGCCCGCGTTCACCGGATAAAACTCGTGACCACAGATTCCGCGTGATTCCGTGCGTTGGTTCCCTTGAGGTAATCAAGGCCAAGGCCCATGGCTGTGAGCGTGCATTAGGGTTGACCCAGCTCCAATCGGGCATCCTGGCCTGGGGCCCTGTTGGAGCGTGTTGTTGAGCCATCTCGCTTGAAGTTCTTAGCGCTCAATTTGCCAAATACCCTCTCTGCCACTCAAGTCTCAGCCGCACTAAGACAATTGGGACGGTCCTCTGCCAGCGCGATTCGTCCGCTCAGGGTTCAAACTTGGCTCATTGGAGCAGACGAGAACCCTCCATGTTTCCATTTCCGGCTCGGTGAGTTTACTGTGATGGTGACGCCGTTTGACCCAAATCATGGGCCAGGTGACCAGGTTTTGGTGTCGTGTGCGACCGCGTCGCAGGATGAACCTATGGAACCTAAGTTTCCTGTGCAGGAAAAGTTTGACTGCTTGCAAATATCGTTGAGGCATGAGATGCAGTCTCTGCTCCGGGAAGGGATGGGTGTTGCAAATGTAAAGCTGGAGCAACGATTGGCCGCTTGTGAGATGTTGAGCGCCAGTAATGTTGAGGCCATTTCTCAAGTCCAGCATGCCATCACTACAAGTGAAGCACAAATGTGCGCGCTGACGGGGAAGGTTCAATCATTGGAGAGGGATGTGAAAGCAAGCCATTCTGATATGATTAACCAGATGCGGGATTTGTTTGCCCAGCACGACTCGCGTCTAGAAAGCCGCTTGGATCAGAGCTTTGCGAACCATCATGCTCGTCTCTCTGCGGTTGAGGTTGCTTTACAAGAGCGAGAAGTGCGTAGGAAGCCTGATGACTCCGTGCCACATGCTCGCTCTGTGTGATGGTGTTCTGCCGCTTTTGTCTTCTCTTCATTTTCGGGCAGCTGTTGGCCCAGCGGTTCAGTAACATGGTTCTTTGTCAACGCGACTCTGCACGCATGGGGCTGCGGACTGCAAACAGTGTGTGACCCTCCCATTGGCCAGGTCTATGCTTGCACACCCAGTGTCCCTGCGCAATGAATCCTTGTTGGCTCTATGGCAGCCCCCATTCCAACGCTTCGGCGAAGCGCGTAAACCAGGGCCGTCTGCCTGGCACCTGCGTGGTGTCGACGTGTCCTCTTGTTTGCAAATTGGCACGTTGAACGCAGGGGCGCTACTGCGTAAGGAAGACGTGTTGGCCTCATTGGGTAGTGGCATTTGGACTGCAAGCGAAACGCATCACACTGCTAGTGCTGTCCCGGTCATCAGAGGCAGAATGCACAAGCGAGGGGTTTCGAATGCATTTTTCCCCGCCAGTGACCCCCTACGCAACAGGAGTTGCGCAAATGAAAGGCTTGGCGTCAGGCACGGCTTGCTTCACTGACCTACCCATCCGTAGCTCGCCTGGGCTAGCCCCTGTTGAACTACGGGATTCATCACGTTTCCTACAATCCTTCGTTCAGGTTTCCACTCACTGCGTGGCGCAAATCATCACACTGTACGGACCGCCGGTGTCATCTGCCCACTCCCAACCCTACGCACTAGCAACATGTTGTTAGAGGCGGCCTTCAAAGTCGTGATGGCCTTCAACGGCCCTTCCATTATTGCTGGTGACCTGAATACAACACTGGATACTTTGCCCACTTTTGCTCTCCTGGAAAATCATGGCTGGATTGATGCGGCCCAATGGTCGGCGCAAGCCCTGAGGCATCCATTGCAGCCAACGTGCAGAGATGCAACAAGGCATTCATTTATTTGGTAAACCCAAAAGCTGCGCAGGCTTTGCGTGTGGCTGATGTTGTTCCTGACTTCCACTTTGACTCACATCCGCTGCTTTTGGGTTGCTTTGACTTGCAGGTGTTTAAGGCTCCCCGGTGGAAGTGTCTCCTGCCGAAATCTTTTGATAAGGTATTATTCAACGCTTCGTTGATGGAGGAGTCGGCTGCTGTTGCAGCTTCTGAATTATCTAGCGCCGTGTCGGATTGTGTACAATCTAATGATTTGACCAGTGGTTTTCAGTGTTGGGTGCACGCGTGTGAGTCGCTATTCATGAGTTCGGCTGTGTGGTCGGATGGTCGTCCACGTAAGCTCCCTCCTGGATACCGCGGACGCTGCAAAAAGTTCAAACCCGTGCAACAACCTTGCTCTGTCCCCCTGCTGCCCAAAGCTAGAGATGGTGACTTTGATGCAGCCTTGACTCAAGGTAACATCTTCCTGCGCAGGATCCTGCGGCAAGTGCATCGCTTGCAGTCGCTCTGCCGACTCACCAAGCGTATCTTTACGCAAGCTTTGGCCCCCACTCATGGTTGCGTCCGCAGCGCGGCGCAGCTCTGGGAAGCGTGCAAGGGTGCTAAAGGCTTTCCGGGGTCCTTCTGTCAGTGGCTTTTGTTCGACAGGGGCGTCTTCGTGACAGTGGGCTGTCCTCCATTGCCGCTGTGCGAAGAAATCTATAGAGTTGTTAGGGAGTTTTTTGAATCGCAACAACGCCAATATATTTTGACTAAGGCCGCTGAAGCGCGTGAGGAACTTCTTTTGGATTGGAAGCGCGGGGGGGGGTAGGGCATTCGCGCAGCTTCGATCGTTCGATCAACCGCCGCTGTCCCAAATTGCGCAAGAAGTACCTCTTTCTTGCAAAAAGGTTCGATGGCCTAAGGGTGGACGGACCAAGATTCAGTTGCAATCATGTCCGGACATTAGCGTAGGTGATGTTCTCGTGTACCATGGACAAGAATTCCTTGTTCAGCGTGTCCATGCATCGGCAGTCTCAGTTTCCCCACCTCTGTCTCCTAAGGAATGGCCTCCCAGAATCGTGCTGAGGAAAACCTTGCTTGATCCTGCTGAGGTGGATGCTGAAATTCGGACGGTTTGGGGGGTTGGTTTCATAGGGATGCTTCTGCCTCTTTGGATGATTGGGATGAGGCGATATCTCTCATTGATAGTACTCTGCAAGCGTTTGAGCCCATGCCATACACTCAGTTCAATGAGCAGCGGTGGACTCATTTATTGAAGGGTGTCTCCGCCAAATCATCGCGTGGTTCATGCGGCTTCACAGTCACAGAACTGAAGTTGATCCCAGTATGCGTGTTACCAGCCCTCTTTCAGCTGTTTCATGCCTTGGAGGGTGGGGCATCTTGGCCTGAATCCCTCGTGTGTGCTATGGTCATTTGTCTGCCAAAGACTGAAGGATCCTGCACCGCTTTACAAATCCGACCAATTACCATCTTAAGTCGCCTGTATCGTTGTTGGGCACGATACAGGTCAATTGAAATTGCAGAATGGATGTCGTCCAAGTTGCCGCCCACACTTGCTGGGGGCGTCAAAGGCATGTCCGTCACGGATATTAATGCCATGATGGCCACCTATTGGAATCCAGTTTTGATCAGGGCCTATCCCGGCTCGGCGGCGTTTTTGACATCATCAAATGTTTCAATGCGTTGCCGCGTGCTCCACTGCTCTGGATGCTGCTTCATCTAGGGGTCAACCCGTGTTATGTACATGCTTACGAAAACATGCTCTCCTCTTTTACGAGGACTTTCCTCTTTCAAGGGGTGGCAGGGGTGAGCGAGCACAGCGAGACTGGGTTTCCCGAAGGGTGTAGCCTCTCCGTCATCGTGATGACCTGCGTGGCCTACTTGGCTCATGAGGTGTTGAGCGCTGACAGTACATGTCCATTCATTTTTGCTGATAACTGGTCATTTGCATCCCAAACAATTGATGGCTGTAAGCTGGCGTATCAACCTCTGGGTAGGTTGTGCAATGCCTTCAGGCTTCAATTGTCTCCTGAAAAGTCTTGGGTGTGGGCCACCACGTCAGAGCTCCGCAAGCGTCTGCAGCATGTATCTTATGACGGTGTTCGCGTTCCGCTCATGTGGCGTGCTAAGGATTTGGGGATGATGTCAACTACACGTTGCGTAGACAGAAAACTGTATGGAGATCGCGATTTCACAAAATGAAAACGTCCATGACTAAAGTTAGAGTTAGCAAGCTACCGGCGCGCTTTAAACAGCGACTGGCGCTTGGAGGTTGTTCGTCTAAGTGCACCTTTGGACAGTCTTTGATACAAATTTCAAAATCTGATTTCAAATCTTGGCGGGCTGCCGCTGCCAAAGCGTTGGGTTTCAATGGGCCTGGGGAAAATTCCAAGATTGCCTTCTCTCTGACCCGGGAACGATTGTGACCCACAGTTGCTTGACCTCATGCAAAGGTGTTGCTATTGGCGTAGGTTTCTATGGAAATTCCTTCCCCTTAAGGCTGAGTTTCTTCGCTTGTTGAATAGTGGGGGATTGCCAAATCGGCCCGCTGGTTCTTTAGGGAAGTCTGCCTCCTTGCTGGGTTGGACTCCTGATGGGTCAAGGCTCATACATCCTTGGTTTGGTCCCCTTGATTGGTTAAGGTGTTCTGTCAAATTTCTGCGTTTTTCCTTGTGCCAGACTTGGATGCGAACAGTGTGTGCTGAACTTTCTGTGTCCAGGCCAGGGTTCCAACTGCATGCGGTCGACATTCAAGGAATGCGGTCTTGTTGTCGCAGCTGCAGCCTGATGAGCTAGGCATTATTCGGTTTTTTCTGCACGGTGGAAAGTACACGAATGATGTGGTGTCAAAATGGGACCTTTCCAGAAATTTGCTTTGCCCGAATTGTGACACCCCAGACTCCAAATACCATCGCATTTTTCAGTGTCATGCCTATGCAAACTTTCGAGCCAAGTTCCCTGATCATTTCGAGAAATTGAGTCGGTTGCCAGAAGCTGTCTGGCGCTTTGGGCTGGTGCCTCTAGCAGCTGACACTTGGCCTCTCCTGCGCCGACTGCGTAATGAGCCCCTCAATTTCAAACATCCCGAGACATGTAACGCATTGCACATATTTGTTGATGGATCTTGCTACTGGCCAAGTCAGAGGCTGTCCTCTGTGGCGGCATCTGCTGCTGTGGTAGCAAACATGAGTTGCAAATCTGATGGCACTGTTCACTCCCAATTGTTGCCAGGGGCTGAACAATCCAATGACAGAGCGGAGGTGTATGCTGTTTTGCTTGCGCTTCAGTTGTCCAAGCAGTGTACAATCTACTCTGACTGCCAGTATGCTGTGGATGCGGCCAAAACACGTGAATACCATCGTTCAAAGGGTTCCTGCGCGCCTCTCATGAAACATATGGATTTGTGGGAGGTTTTTGATTTGTTAATGGCCGACCGGCCTGAAGGAGCGGTGACATTCATCAAAGTCAAAGCACACTTGGACTTGAAATCGCACCTTCCTCATTTTTTGGACATATGTCGTCATTATAATCATTTGGCCGACTCTGCCGCGAAACAAGCTGTCCGTAATGCGACGAGTTTCTCATACAACCAGTTGCGCGCGATGAATGCAAAACAAAGCGAGTTGAGAGGTGTGGTGAGGCAATACCATGCCTTTCTCATCCAATGTGCCCAGTTTGAGTTTGCTAAGAAAGCAGAGGCCCGTGCATCGCCACGGTTTGAACTTTCGGTGTTGGATGTGTCCGGCAATTGTTTTTCGCGCCATGCGCTTGTTGATGATGATGCCCTACTGCGATGTCCGTACTCGCACCAATTTGCCCGTGCACTCTTGGCTTGGGCTAAAGATTTGCAGTGGGCCTGCAGTCACCCACATGCGGACACATCGATGACAGAGCTTCTTGTAAATTTCATTTTTTGCACAGGGTTACGGCCACCAGTCAACGTTAACAAATTTCGGACTGGGAAGCGACCGGCCTACGCAATGCGGGAATCCTGCCCGTGTGATTTACCTCTAGAAGCTTTCACTTTTGCAGAAGACCTGCGAACGTTCCAAGCTGCTTTGAAATGGTTCAGGAAGTACATGCATGTAGACCTCCTGCCAGGAGAGTTTGTTGTGAATTGCCGAAGTCTGTACGTGCTGGGCTACAGCCGTGTTTCTTACCGAGTGAAACACGTGTGTGAGCCGGACCCTCGCGCTCACTTGCAGGATCTGTTTATGCGCCGTTCAGCCAGAAAGTGGAGGTTTGACTTTCACATAGTTCCTCCGCGTACGTAGACGTTTTTGTTTGTAGTTTCGCCTGTCGTGACATCGTCACGCAATTGCCGGGCCATGCTCACTGTAGCACAGACTACGCAAAGAGTCAAAATCAAAAACGTGTGTTTGTTTGTTTGTATGTTTTCTTGTTTATTTGATTGTTCGTTTGTATGTACACTTGGGGCACGTGAGTGACGTTTTGTGCCCAACATACCGTAATCATAGTCATGGGCAGGGGTTCTTCGAGCCCCCTAAGCTTTCAAGCGTGCCAGGAGCGAAGTAGTCAGGGCATGGGACAACATGATTTTTTGTACCTTGTCTGAAGCCGGTTTCAACTTTGGCCTTCGGCGCTTCATCGCTCTTTTGGAAGCTCCCAAGGAGTTTCAAGTAGATGAAGAGTAGATAGCTGCCAGCATCTCGTGATACCTCGGTGGATGGTCTTTGTGCTTGCTGCCTGCGTTGGGCGCTCTGTGGCCGAGCTCACAAGCAACTGTCAGGACCTTTTGGCGTGGGGAATATTTCTGTTTAGCCGGGCCTCGAGCGAGTTGAAGAGAGGGGCTTTAAGAGTTCCCTGAAGGACTTCGATGGGGAGGCCAGTCTGCACTTGTTGCAGAGGCGTGCTGAAGGAGACCAAGCAGAGTAGACCTTGCGCATCAAGGGCAAGGTGGAGTTTGGCTCAGATTGTGTTGGGATTCAAGGTTTGTAGTTTGGGGTTTAGGGCATAGGGTTTTTTGCAGTGCGGATTGCGCGGAAAGATTACAGATGCCGTATGAGTTTGGTCGAGGGTTTTGCTTTGCTGGCCGCATAGAAGACGTTTTAGGTTTCTGGATAAAGTGATGTTGCACGCAGATGAGCAAATCACGAAAGTTAGCCTCGCGGTCGAGGTTGAGTTTCTCATCAGGCGTTAGCTTACAACGTCTTGCAACGAGGGGTGTGCTGGGGGATTCCTTGAAAACCACGTTTTGCAACCAGTCAGCATGGCATCTGCCGTGACCCGGGGCGGGGTCGTTTTCCGACCCATAAAGAACGCATAAAGCACACCACATCCGACCCCTTAGGAGCAGGTCAAGAGCACCTTTTTTTGGTTCGAAAGAACGGATACAAAAGGTGTGACAGAACATGTCACAATTGCGTCACAGGCAATAATACATGGTCAACCCATCGCGTGAGCCCTGGACAAGGTTGTTCAAGCTTCCTGGCCTTCGTCCAAGCCGCCATGTGTTTGAACATAAGTACATAGTGCGTCTGGTAGAGTTACTATAGTGTAGGTAAAGTCATATCAAAAAAATAGCAGTTATCGACATCTTCAGCAGCACTGCGCTTTTAGTCTCGCTCTCTCAGTGGTCCTGGTGTCAAGTCGGGGGGTTGTCAGCGCCTGATGCAGCATGTTCCCCATCGTCGTATGACGAACACCCAGAGCCAACTGGCCATGGAAAATTATTCCGCAAGAGCCGCTGCCAGGAATCAGACTTTAGTTTCGCAAGTCATGGCAGGACGAGTCATACTGCAGTTCCTGCACGGTGTTTGAAACCCCACTCTCATGATCAAAGATGGGGAGGTTGCTATGTACCCTGGCATTCTTGACAAGGGAGGCCAAGAGCAATCTCACGGAGTGCTTTATGCGGTTGGGGAGAACGTGTTTCACAGCCAACATGGAAAGCCCCGTAGAATGCAGTCACACACTCCATCCGTGCTCTTCCCGCGAGAGCACATACACTGACGAAACATGTTTCCACGCGCTGCTGAAAAGTCGAGGGCGCCACACCTGGTACTTGCCGCTGCCACCGCTGGATTTTTACCAAGTATGCGAATCCTACACGTCCTTGTGTAGGATAAACCAAAGAGCTAGAGGGCTTGAGCTAGGCTATTCCCCTTTAAGAGGGTTAACTCCGCAGCCCTTTTGTGCTTGGGGAAAACAGGCTCCTGCTGTAGCCCTGAGCCTAGCTGTAGCAGGGTTTTAGCCTTCGCATGGTAGCGGAGCTGCCCTGATCCGGCGGGTCTCTGAAACCAGGACAACGGGGCAGCTACAGCGCCCCCCAAACCACAAAGGTTTTCCTGCTCCTTTGAGCAGGTAGACCCGCCATCAATCCGTCACCACGTCTATGGACCAGTGGGAGGATTGGTGGTGGAATCGGGTTTCGGAGGGGTATGCCCACTATTCCGAAGGTACTGCAGGTGATGGGAACATCTACGTTGATGACGATGGGTGCAACGTGAAGCTTGAAAAGCTTGGCAGAAGAGACAGGGTAAGATCTGATGGCGTAAGAGAAGTTCCCATCAGAGGCATGGTCCAGGATGAGCGAAAGAGAAAAGGAAGGAGCCATCCGGATTAGGGATGCCATTGAGAAGAAAAGCAAGCCAAAAGTGTCCGGTAAAAAGGACCCAGTTCTCAGTGAGGACGCGGATGATGAACAGGACTCATTAGATGATCTTGCAGGCTAGTCTCCGGATGTAGATCCATGTGCAGAGCCCTTAGATCCAGAAGCCGAGGAGGTAGAAAGGTATGCGAGGGTTAGAGTTGGGGAGTTTGACGCCGAGACTGATATCGAGCCTGCTGCGCCCGGTGTGGAGGTTGAATTCGAGAGGGATGACAGTTACGTATTCCACGATGGAATTCCATGGTGATGGTTATGGGGTTCCGGAACGGGAGGAGATTGCTTCGGAAGGTAAGAAGGTCGACGCTACGCCCTGTACCCCCATTTTTGATACAGGTGAGAGTTTAGCTAAGGATCTCTATCAACGAGGCACGTGTTCCAGAAAGGACATCTTGAGCGCATTGAAGCTTGCAAACCTCAAGTCTCGCATAAACTATAGAACTATCCAGGTGTCAGGGCAAGCTGTTCCGAAAAAGTTAGCTACCTGGGTGTTCGGTCTTCACAATCGCGGGGGTGTTGTTGGCGTTACCAATGACACGAAGCGTAATTAGGCCATGGCTTGCGAGATTGATTTTTGCTATGATCCGTACTGAAAGGCCCGGATTTGATTTTAATGCGTTCATCCCAAATGACAAGCGCGTGAAGAACGGCCCTACTAAGGTGATAGCTCGCAGAGTAAACATGTCAGAGAAATCTATGACCTTCGATGGCAGGGCGTGGCGCTGCGTAGAACCATCTCCTGTTGAAAGGTTGACCGTTGCGTGCTACGCTCCATGCGGTGTCCGAAGTGCAGAGAAGGGAACTCGGAGGATCCTGAGAGATCGGGATTCGTGCTCCCAGGGCGACATGGTGTCCTGCTGGATTCGTCCCCGGGCTCTCGTGCTGTTCCCGCCGTGCAATGCGTTGAGGCTTCAGTCCAGGAACACAAGGAGAAGATTGCCAAAGAAGAGGAGGAGATCCTGGAGGCCATCTTGTCAAGACGTGAGTATCTCGACCGGTAGGTAGAAAGGAGCTGTTGCAAAATCCTACAGCTCTTGAAGCCTTGAAGAAAGAATGGTCGGGTCTTAACAACGGTGCTGGTCGTTTGACTCCATGAGGGGAAAGGATGATGTCGCTAGGGACGCGCGCGAGTCGGGAGAGGAGATCCACTTTGCTAGAGCGCATTCCATAATGGTCGAGAAACATCGCGTCCTAGATGATGATGATCCCCGTAGAAAGTTCAAGGCCAGGGGGGTGTGTCTAGGCAATCAAATGACAGATCAATCGAATGAGGCTGTGGTGTTCTCCGACTCAGGCAGTTCACCCGCCCATTTGAGGCGTCTAGATGGGCCGACTTTTACGGTAGTTTGAAGGGTAACAGCTGTCAGACTGCGGATGCTATACAGGCATACCTTCAGGCATTGCTCCTTGGTCTCACGTGTTGGATGGAACTCCCGCTGAAGGCGATCCCAGATGAGTACAAGAAATTGTGCAATTCTTTTAAGAGACCCGTTGAGCTGTGCACGCATGCCATATATGGACATCCTGATGCTGGTACTAGTTGGGAAGTGTGCTGCGATGAAGCTGTTAAGAAGAAGGGATTTGAGCCCACAGGAGAAAACTGGCTTTCAGTCTATTTCCACAAGAAGCTCCAACTTTTATTTGTCATTTATGTTGATGATCTGAAAATGGTAGGACCCACTCAGAACTTGAAGGAGGGTTGGTCACTTCTGCGTCAGGCCAGTGAGATTGAGATAGAGCCGGGAGTGGATAGCGGTCTTTACTTGGGCTGTGAAGTCTACTATGGATCTGAGAGGATGAGTGATGGCCAGGAGATAATGATTAGGGCTGTGACCTATGATAATGATATAACCAAGTTCCTTAGTGATTGTGTCAACAAGTATCGTGAATGCTCTGGATTTGAAGGCGATTTTTCGAAGCTGCACACACCGAATCTCTTAGAGAAGAGCGCCCAATATTGAAAATAAAGATGGTGTGTGCCTTTGTTCCTGGCGCAAGGCCCCGGTTTTTAAGGACGACGAACAATTGGACGCCGTGGGTGCTCTATGACTCCAAGGCCCCGGAGTTCTCCAAGCCAAAGCTCCAGGCCGACCCTGCCATCAGTGGTTGTGACAAAGAAGGACTTTGCGCATGTTTACTTGGCCAGGACTTTTAGTTGGGTCCCATGAGCGACTCGGTTTATCAGTATCTTCAGTCCCAAGCCTGGTGATTGTCAACGTCCAAATCTACCATGTCTACCTAGGAAACGAGCGGCTTGGAACAAATCGGTGCACTGAGGTGAGCTACAGGACCGCTGGTGGAAACATTCTGAGCACAAATTTGTTGCCCGGCGCAGCGGTCAACATGCAGCCAAACATCGCAAAAACTGCCAGGGAGCGAATGCCTTTTGCTCTGGCGTGCCTTGCACCTGCTGCTCGAACTGTGGTAGAATCTGCTTCTTTCCGGTATGGTTCTGTCAGGATGCGCTCTGTAGTGCCCGCTGCTGCGGCAGTCGGATTCCAAGTCCGTATCTTCTGTGTGTTCTACGCGCAAATTAGCACGTTAAGCGTAGCTGAAAGCTTGCGTTGGCCCTAAGTTTGCGGCAGAGCAAGCCCGCAACAGCAGCTCCGAAAGACGATCCCAACTCTTCTAGGTCTGAATGCCAGAAATATCTCCAGAGTGCGCAGACCGCGCAGGATGGTAGTTGAAAGTGCATCAAGATGTCTTGCAACTTCAGCACGATTAATCCTCTGGGATGCACCCGGCCGGGCAGCAAGGATGGCATGGCACTTGTTCTGTGGGTTGTAGAGCTAAAGAACAGATGTGTAGGGCGAAGAAGAAACGTGCTTACAACTACTAGGACGCTCCTCAAGGCACGGCCAGTTCAGCAACTGAAGTCTTTTGCGGTCAGCCTGCTACGAGGTTCGTAGCCCGAAGATCTGTAAGAAACGATTCAGGCAAGTCACCCAGCGGGCTGGTGCCTGGTGTGCCGGAAGGCTTCCGGCCCTGACGTGCGCGGCCGGCTTTAAAATCAGTCACCCGCTTTCACGGCTGAACTTGACTGGGGTTTGCCGGGTCTGGTGCTTGATATATCCGCCGGCAAAGGATGAACAAATCCCCGACCTTTAATTCCTGCACAGGACCCACATGCTGCAGGCTGGGTTTGTCGCGCACAGGCAATTCTCCAATATCATGGACGGCCCAGGTACCAAATCCTGGATTCCAGACTACGAACACCTGCTTTGATGGTATGGATTTGCGCGTTGATTCTTTTTGTATCTGCCAAGCTGCGGTTGTAGATTTCATATTGATGCTTAGTTGAATCCTTAAACCCTATTGGACCGCATTCACACCAGCTCTTCAGCCCTTGATTTGGAAGACCCAAACTAGCCTGCAGCCCCTTCAATCTCGAATACCGCGAATCCATCAAACCTCAATCCCCACACCCCAGCTGCTCAGCAGTCAGGCTTTTTGGCGGGCCATTCTTGGCTGTGGCGTATGTTGCGTGGATGTGCTTGGAAGCTGTTGTGTGTTTGCCAGCATGCGAACTGATTAGTTGAATCCCCAGACGCCAAGCATTGAACAAAAACCATGCTGATTAATGCACACCGAAGGTCTGCGTCTGGAATCGACTCCCTCTTGACACACCACAGGAAAGGTTCTTAGAACTGGGTTTTAAGCTTGGGATGAGTATTTGAACTGGGGGTTTTGCATTTGGACATAGGCTTTGGTTTCCATTTTGAGCTTCGAGGCTTTGATTTTGGTTTTGGTACAACGGGACGCACGTGGCTTAAACACAGTCTTTGGTCCGCACAAGGCTGTTGCAACTTCAACCACCCAAAGCGAGTAGCGGTCGCCCAAGTTTGCCGTTAAAAACCGAAAGTAGTACCACAGTTGAGGTTCAGTGCTTCTCGCGTTGGAGGGTGTAAGGTTAACATTGTCCGAATCATCAAGAGTCTGTGCGCAGGAGATGAAGATGCTCTATTACCTGGCCTCCTACATGGCCGTTGCTTGAGCACTCTTGAGGATTGTCTTGCGTTAGGGTCAGGAGCTTAGGCTTGAAATCGAGTTCTCCGGCAGCTTTGGCAGACAGAGTCGGCACAGTTGCAGTCAAAACTCTTCCCAAACGGTGAGTCACGAATCTTAGACGTTTTAATCGTTGCTTTTGGGAAACTTGATGTGGACAACACGCTTGTGTGACCTACCATGTGCAACAGTGTGGTTCACTCTGACACTAGGCCTCAACGCACCAAATCTTCTCCCTGAATATTTTTGTCCTTTATTTCTGCAAAACTTTGCCCCGCAAAACATGCTACCGTCAACGAGCCCTCTCAGGAAGGAACCCGAGACCACCGCAAGGAGTGTCCCAAGAGTTGGGTTTTTTTTTTGGCTTGACAAGAGCTTTGAGCTTGACGATTCTGCAGTGCGTACCACAAGAATGAGTAAGCTCCAGCCTTTCAGGTTATGTCATTTACTCCATCTGCCCAAGGCCCTGAAATCCGGCTAACATGAATGCGGCTCAGTGCCTTCCCTAACCCTGCCGGTGCGCCCAGGTTAGTCTGGGTCTGACATCTATAGCTGTCCAGACGCTGAACTGAGTTGAAAGGTTCTAGGAGTTGAGGGGGTCTTGCAGCTGTTTTGCTTGCAGACAGTTTGCACAGGTGAGAGTGCCGCTGTGGCTAAAATTGTGTTTTGGGTTTTTCCTGCCTTAGAATGCGGCGGAAGCTTGAAAACCTTCAAGGCATGTAGGTGATTTCAAAAAAGACTAGCTGTTTTCGGGTAGCTACATTTTCGGCATTTTTCTGTTCGGGGGTTGCGGACTTCGAGAGTTGCAGGCTAGAGGCACCGGTTACAGGGGATCAACGAGCTTTGCCAGGGAGGGCTCAAAATGGTTTCTCTTTCTGAAAGATATTATTAGATGAGCTGGCATAGGGCTGAGTACGTTAAGGGTGTCCACCTTCTTCCAACATCAACCTCGCGAACGATGCCTCATGCACAACTTGGCCTCCAAACTTGGTTTCGGCTGAATTCTGCCATGATCGGTATGTACCAGCCCAGCAGCAGCCCGGCCCTAAAAATCTTCACCATCCCTGCAAAGCGGTGTCCAAGCCTTTGCAAGACCCATAGTGCCCCAAGGTAATTGATGTCCAAGTTCTCGGCAGACCCGAGAAGATCTAAGACCTAATCCCAGAAACATCTGCCACCTCGGCCTGAAATACCTCGACTCAGAAACTCCAGAACTCAAGTCTTGGAGGATTGGAGCTTTAGTTCCTGAACTTACAAGCGACTATCACGAGCGCACGATTGCTGCTGGCTTCCGTGTGCTTCGGCTTACTTAAAGTCTCATGGATGGCAGAGCACAATCTGAACAAGATGGCATCGGCCGTAGGTCCTTGTGTATTCCTTGTGGCCTTTGCAGAGATGCGTGGCATATCCACAAGGATGCTGTGTCTAAAGGGCACGTAGATTGAGGTGGTGGGGGGCAACGCCTGCGGCGTTGTTTTCGCTGTGCTGCACACGGGACTTGTGGCCGGGCAAGCAGTTTCGCTGCAGCTTCTGCAGAGGTCGATATTTGTCAGGAGGGCATCCAGGTCCATGCCAAGCCTTATGTGTAAGTGACGCTCGAAGTCAGCAGAGCCCAACTTCCCCAAATTCCAACATGTCCTCTATGCCAGCTGAGGATCTTAATAGCGTATTGACGTATTGAAGTGATGGTGGCCTTGCGAGGTAAAGTTTCCCCTGCACTTCTAGGTGGGCACCGCCTCCCGTCCGGAAGATTTCCTCGTTAGTGTGGCTTGGCTGCGCCAGGCCGCCAGGCAGGACACAGCGTGGCCTCGAACATTGTTGTGCAGCAAACTTTTGTTCAAGCTAACCAGAACCTGAATGATGTAAGACATGTCTTCAAGCTACCATTGTTTGTGACATGACCGCAGGCAATCCAGCGGTAAACGTTTCAATGAAATGAACATACCAGGGAGCTTCATTAGGAGACCTCGCAGTTACCAATTCAACCAGGCAAAAAGCTATGCCTCCAGGCCTTGCCCGCCTTGCCCGCCTTGCCCGCCTTGCCCCGAGGCTGTGATTTGCGCCAGCTGTATCTGGATCTTCTCCTGGACAGTGTTTTGTGGCATCCAGGAACGCCCGCCGAAGCAGGAGCCGCAGTTTCAGAATTTGGGTCTTGGAGTTACTTTCGGGTTGCAAGCTTTTGGCAAGATTCGCATGCCAGCTGCCCCAGCGAAGTTCGCCGCGCCAAAGCATACGCAGGCGAAAAGCACACGCACACGCACACGTAGCGTTGCCTCGCTACGCGGAATCACTCTGAGCAACTCTGTTGCAAGTTTTTCTCAGGAGACAATCCCGAGCACTGGCTTACTCAATGAGATTTCCCTGGCCTTACGAAACAAGGCCTTCTGCTACGTCTGTCTTATGTGCCTTGGTGACGGATAGGGCGCACAGCTCAAAGCCGCTTGAGAGTTCGTGGAGCATCAGGCTAATTCTATGTCATATGTTTGGGTTTTGAAGGGTCATGTTGGCGGTTCCTCGTTGCAGGTGTCATGCAAGAGGTTTCTGAGGCCAAGGCTCATCAGGCCAGCAGCCCTGCTCTTGAAACTCCAAACCCTCGGCCTTGCAACTATGAGCTTTTGATAGCAATATAGAGCACGCCTCACTCGTGTGTTTTTTTTTGCGGCTGCCTCACCTAAAGCACAAGCGGAAGTTCAAATTACCCTACATCTTGAACACAAGAGTGGACGGCAGTTCCAGGTGCTTGAGGGTAGATCTAACTTTCCGCGAGGAACATGTTCTGGAGCATTGTTAAAAATCCAAGCGCAAAGCAGAAGGCCCCCGGCCACTGACTTGTGAAGTTGTGTTTGTGGGCTTTCAGCCTAGGGGCTTCAGAATGGGCGGCGCTTGTGTTTTGACATGGTATTGAGTTTGGACACTGCAGTCCGAGAGTTCTCAAAGCGCAAGATTGTGGTACGACAAGGCGTGTGTCTCCACATGTGCACACGTGTGCGAGGGATGAGGGCCGACCAGCGACTAGTTGCTAGTCGATTGGCGTGGTGTTGAGCAGCAACCTGTGCCTCGTTCAATGACGGATCAGCGGCACAAGCAACCAGGTGTGACTGCTATGCTGCGGCAATTTTGCTTCCAAAGTCTGATGGGGGTGCTCTGCGAGAAGCAAAAAGCCATTCTGGGGGACGAGGCAGCCTCACTTGCAAAGAGGCATCCCGGTGAAAATTCCAGGCAAAGCCCATCGATGAGGTAAGGATACCCAAGCATCTCTTTGGTGAGCCTGCTCGCGGGATCCCAGAAGCTGCAGCCAAAGCTCCAACTGTTAGAACATCGCCGAGACCTTAAGCACAAAAGCCTCAAGCTTAATTGTACGACTCAGGTACGTGGCAGGGCCGACAGCTGTGACTTTGATGCAGTCCAACATCGCGCTCTTCTGCAAGTACATCCTCAAGGATGAGCCACCCAGCAGAGGGGGAACTACCTTCATGAAGAACTGATAAGCTCGCAATGAGAGTACTCTTCAGGGATTCACTCGCACTTGGCTTTGCAAAGCGTGTTGCAATGGATTCCATTTTACGACAGCACATGCAAGCCTGGGTTCTCACATGGTTTGTGCTGAAGACTTCTTGTTCGCAAGGCAAGGGCTGACATCCATGTTTTCAAACTCAACCGCCATACTGTACGAGCTTCCGAGGTCTTGAACACAAGAGTCCGTCCCTAGAAATTCTAGCCAGGGTTGGTATGTAATCGCGAGTCAGAATGCATCAAGCTTTACCTACAGTGCCACTAGCTGCCTTTCCTGGCATGCCGGCCCCTCATGCATGCTGCAAATCCCACAGTGGGACATCCCCAACATACAGCCATTTGTTCCCGACACAAAGCCCATCGCGCCTAGGTCCATCCTGATCATGATACTTCCGATTGTACAGGGCATTGGGCTATTGATGATTCCGGTCTGGGCAACTTGACTGGGAGGTCTAACACCAAGACCATGGGCAGTTCGTCTAAGCAAGGGCTGTCTGCTTCCGTTGCGGTGGTGAAGTGGTCTATGAGTTTTTCTTGTTATATCTTGTTGTCTAAAAGGTAGGAGGCATGACGGGTTCAGCGCCGTAATGCTGGCCTAGGCCTCGTCTTGTGTTTTTTTTCTTTTTGCACTGCAGCGTTCCAGGGGATACGGGTTTGTGGTGTTGGGAGTCCATTGCAGTCACAACCCAGATGCGGACAGGGGCAGTGTCAAACGTCGGCGTTGAAGTGTCCGACAGTCTGTGCATCCTTCTGCTAACTGCAATATTTTCAGAAGGTGTCTAGAGCTTGAGGTACAAGGAATGGCCTAGCCGCGTTTTGACATGTAAAGAAGGTGTCGCAATGGGAGATGTATGCTCTGTCTTTAGGTTCCACCTTGAGTTAAGCGAGCTGAGCTGTGGGCACAGGACTGATCACATGGAGGATGCTGACGTTAAGCATCTATACTAAGCTTCACGCAGGCTTTTCGAAGCTTTTTGCGCCGTTTGCTAGAGTGAATGGCGGACAATTTTGGTGTTTGCTCGGCTCTGTGATGCATGCCCAAGGTTTTGATCGGCCACAAGACAAGCAAGCGGCACGTCTACATGATCGGTGGCTGTGTCTCTACTGAAGCTTCGGAACTCCGAGCTCTTGGACTTTCCCTCTTTTTTAGATTTTTGCCATCGTCCATTTCAATGTTTTTGAGGCATCCTGGCCCTGGCCATGGCCTTCTTAAACTTCATCGCGGACACGACCGCGGCAGTGGTGGCCGCGGGGATCATCGGCGTGGCCTTGGCAGTGCCCTACCTCGCCCCCCGTCCTTTTCAATAGATGGACGAAGATGGCCTCAAGCAGTGCAGCAGTCTGAGGTTCCCGTCTCGATGCTGCCAGACGTGGTTGAGGCCGATGAGGAGATGACTGGACGAAGACGCGAGGGAACTCGGGACTCATCATCCAGGTATTGTTTGTCATGCTGGGTTGAAAGGTTTGCAAAGGTGGCCAGGTTGGGAGTATCCAGAAGCGTTCCATGCCGAACCTCCGAACCTCAGCCAGCGCAGCCAGCGCCCCTGTCCTTTCAGAAGCTTGCACGGCCCTAGCAAGCTGATCACCACTATGCAAAGTCCTTTCCTAAACGACTCCAACAAAATCTCAGAGCCAGTCATACGCAATAGCTCAACCCAGATTTGAATTCGAATGTGCAAAGCTCAACACGCAGCCAAGACCCAAACATTCAGAGGAGAGATTCCTAGCAGTTGAGGAATCCTTGCGGGACTTTTCACCACATCGCTGAAGCTGTCAGCTACGGCAGCAAATGTCGTGACCAACTTTACCCTGGAGCAGGATGGCTTTGTTTGGTGACGTTGTGAGGTCTAGGGGCATGCTTTGGAAAATTATACGATGATTTTATTGCTGCGTGTGACTCGTATCATTTGGGGTTCCGGGTCGCGTTGTCACTGGGTATGGTTGATGTCTCTGGGATGGTGGGAGGCTTAGTTGATTATGCATGCAACGTTTTGGGAAACCAATGACTCAAATACTCAGCCCCCTGTGTAGGATGCAGGGACAGAATCGCTTGATGTCTGAAGGGACAAGTTAAATCCGGGATGCTCTCGTGTTGATTTGAACGGAAATGCACCGATTCTAGAGCAGGCGGGCTACGTGGCTCCGAGTTCCACGTGCGATGGGTCTCTGACGGGCATTGCGCCTTTGGCAGTGACGGACCGGTCGGCAGAACTTGAGTCTTAGATTTGCTTGCATTGCGTTTCGGATCGGTTCTTTATGATGGGCGCTTGTTGGCTTCAGCACGCCAGTGCGTTCAGGATGTAGGGTTTCTTGCCAAGCTGCTTGGTGGCTTGGGTCTGAGGCCGAAATTTAGGCTTTCTTGTCTAAAAGTTTTGTTTGCAGCTTCAGCCCCAGCTCCTGACAGCCAGAACCTCTACAAACGGTGCCGGCGTTCGGAACGACCAAAAAATAAGCTGGTTGAGGGAGATTCTCGGGAGCTCTCAACAAGCCCTAGGAATGCCGAGTCAGCGAGAGCAACCCTAAAACCTTGAAGCCCTTTTTTCGAGACCTTTTCTGAGCCCAGCTCCTCCAGAGAGGACACCCAGCCGGAAGCGGTGATGCAAGCGATGCGTTGGCTTGTCGGGCCTGTCCCCGCAGCCCCGCGGCCTTTTCAGAATCACTCTTTCCTTTCGAGTTACAGTCTCAGTGAAGCTGTCAATTTATGTGCAAATGCAAGAAGCTAGTAACTTAGTAACTTGGTTCAAAGTGGCCAGACACACCCAAGCTGTACGTAAGCGCGAAACTCACCTTCCTCAGAAGCAGACTCGCTCAAAGCAGGTGCGCTTTGTATTAGTCCAAACGGTCCGCTTTGGTGCAGTTGGATTTACCGCCGCCCGTATGCTTGCCACGCAGCCCAGGCTTTGGTGGTGCTGGCAACCTTTGCGGCGTGGCGTTTCCCTATCACTCCTGAGGTCCACGCTCGAAGGCGGGATGAAAGGTAAACATGCGAGAACACAAGCAGGTCTTCAGGTTTCTGCGTAGGCTCCCGATTTGCTGATCTGGTGTGGGATGTCATGGACTTTTCGTGTATTGAGCAAATGGTGATATTCCAAGCGCTCACAGCTAGTATCTGATGAGAGATTGGACAGGTTAGCTGCCAAGGGCGACAAGATTGGCGCGCGTCAAGAGGCAGATGTGCAAGAGGCTTAACAACCTTGCGTGATGTAGAAGCTGCATGCCACACTCGGGCAGTTCTCAGAATCGTTGGAGTTTCCCTGGCAGCTTCTGAAGGAATTGCCTCCCATGGGTTCCAGGCCTAACATATGAGCATCATTTCAGGTATTCGTCAAAACTGGCCATGGTGGAGGAGCATTCAATCGAGCGCAAACTCTGACAGCTGCCTGTAAGTACCCCACTCTCCCAAACTAAGCTGAAAAGATGGGGAAGCCCACGTTCCATGAGGGCTTCCAGGGTAATGTCCTGGTAAGCATGTGGAGCATGCAGCAGACTTGAAGCACAAGGGAGTGTCGCGGAGTTGTCTGAGCGGTGAGGGACGACAAAGTTTCCCCGATGTGTCCTTCCCCGGCATCCCCAATGGCGCAACAACTGTAGCTGCCGTTCGCCAACCTCTTCAAATTTTTCATGTAGTCAGGAAAGATCCTGCTACCAAGGACCGAAGTGCGTAAGGTGAGATTGCCGTTTCTAGGTAATCTGTGACAATATCGTGCGAGGCGTTTTGAGGAGAATTTGCGGGTCAACTGCCTCTTCGAAAATCCTTTCGGCCCTTGTAGTACTGCCAAATTCGTCCTGCGGGCCGCAAGCCGTAGTGATTTGTGCGATCTAGGGTCCCGCGTGGAGTCAAGAGACACGAAGGAGCCATCTTCGAACGCCCATTTTTAATGTTACCCTCATGTTTGATTGAGCCAGCAAGAAGATGCATGCCCGCGCTTTGCACAGTTGACTCTATGGGAGCCTAGATTCAGTTAGCCTGGGTTTTCGCTTATGGAGACAGTATGGCATTCATCCCAGACTCCCCAACAAACTGCTGCAGAAGCCGCAGAGCTGACCAGGAGATGTGATCAACAGAGGTTCTACGCCAATTCATCGCCAGGATCTACCAGTTCTCCGGCAAGACTAGACGGGTGGACTCATCTCATGTTTGCAGGTGAGCTGTCACCTGTGCGTTAAATGTCCAAGAACCGAAATGCCCGAAGCATAAACCTCCGCAGCGGTTGGCCCTTCACATTGTTGGAAAGTTTCCTGCGCACCTGCTCGCTGGCCCGAGATCACCCCTGAAGCACATTGGAACTCCCAAGCCCTTGGGATGTCTGGGTTACCTCTGTCTCTGCCAATTCCGGATTGGTGCCTGCCACTAGGATTCACGTCGAACATTGTGGAGCCCAACGCTTGAGGGATAGGGCTGGTTGTGGGTCTTGAGAGCAGAGTCTAGGGTTTAGAGCTCAGAAGCATTCTGAGCATTACTGTCTCACTATTATCTTGTCGGGATTGAGTGCACCTGGCTCATTCAACTAGAGCCGTCTTAAACTAGGGCTTGTGCAGTAGTAACAAGCCATTTGCAGTGCCGTGTGATGCTCAAAGAACTTTTTACAAGCTTGGGAGCTTCGAGTTCTGAAGTTGTAAACGACAGTCCAAAATAGGTGCTTTCCCTTAATGATCGACGACGTCTGCCCCTAATATCGCATACTCTAATACGGAGTTGGAGAATAGATATCATCTGCGGCCAACAGCTCTCCAATTCGGCCTCTCCGCATCTGTCAAAGCTAATTGGAATACTCAATGGATCATTCCTTGCAAACTGGCCTCGCATGATCAGAAATCCTCTTGGCGGTGATTCCCGAAATGAGGTCTTCCGGAAGACTAACTTGCTGTTAGGGTGGCGATTTCTTCATCGGTGATGTCATTAGTTTTGCTGAAGATGTAGGGGTTCCACTTCCTCCATTTGGGAGGCGTCTCACCTGCTGGGGTTCGAATTGTCCTGAGCGTAATGTTCAAAAGAGTTTCGATTTTACATTGGCCCTGGACCCTGGAACGAGCTAAGCCTTCCACAGCCTCCTGGCTGATGTAAGAAGCAGATAAGATGCCGGAAGTTTTTAGGGTGTCTCGGTTCTGGCCTATTGGGGTCGAGGCTTGCTAGCAGCAAGGGTTGGGTACTCCGGTTCTGGAGCGGGTGTTTGTGCTTGCTCCCCATTTCGCCTCAGCTTTATCCTCTACCCTCATGTCCAATTTTCCCTACGCGCTGATCGTGTTTGCCCTCCTCTCCTCTTGCCTCCCCTTTGGCTATGTACTCAAAAGATTGTTCCGAGGTCTCTTACCCAGCTCTTCCCGTCCCTGTAACACGGAATGCTACATTTTGAGGGTGTATTGGGGGATTGTCCTTTTCACCAATGTTTTGTATAAAGAACACGTTAAATATCCCGGCGGGACGAGGTTGCTCAAGGGTCCTTTGTTAATCTGTGAGTCATTCTGAAACCTTGCAGCAGGCACTGCAGAGACAGCAGTCAGACGGAGCGTATCCATGTTCTGCTCCACATACAAATGCAAATGTTCAGAGTGTGTGTTTCGACTAAGCCCTACACGTCGTGTATGCCGGTTCACCCTATAAATCCTGGTGAGCTCCCAACTCTGAGCATGTCTACTGCAAAACATGGCAATGCTGGTGGAAGTGCTGGTGCTGGTGCTCGCGTTGTGGTGGTTGTGGTGGTGCTGCTGCTGGGCTGCTGATGGTGCTGATGGTGCTAGGTGTGGGGATCAGGTTGTGGTGCCGGTAGTTCTGGTGCTGGTGCGCCTCCGACGCATTGTTTCATTATGGATTTGCTTTATGCTTCTGAGCGGTCATGCTCATGCCACTTATGTTCAAAAGTGTATGAGAATTTTCGAAATCCAGCACTAGTACGCCCTCTGCCAATACTCGACATTTGCACCCCTGCGTGAGTTTACCGCTGTTGTTGTGGCATCCTGCGCAGCCTGGCCAGGACTCACTGGGACCTCTTGGGGGGTCCAATGCTGGGGTTTCAAGGGCCACCGAATGATCAAGCATAGCTCATCCGCAGAGGCCATAATTGTCTGAGTGCAAGTTGAGAAGGCATCTTTGCAAGGCATCTCCAGCAGTACCATTACACATCCACGTAAACCATCGCCGCAGTACTTCAAGGTATGCAGGCCTTTGATCCACAGTTGGATCTTAAAGTTGTGAGGTCTTCCTGAGTCTTTCACACACCCACCCGGGACCTATCAGCACCTTTGACTGAGATTCCCAGAAGCACAGGCGAATCTTTGTATGAGAGCCGTATCCCGGGCAGGGTCGAGGAGTCGACGGTGTACAGAGCCGCCTGGTCCACTCAACACAGGTGATTAAGCGGGTGGGCTAAGCTTCACCTGCTTGGCGCTGCTTTGCAGTCCAAACCAAAGCTCCGCGTCCAAAAAGCTTCGAAAAGGATTCTTTGGGCTCTTCGGTTGCTCCACCTGCCAATGTCCCCAAGCTTTATACCAACTCACCGGATCAAGAAGCCTGCAACCTTGCAGACGGAAAGCATCTTACCCGACCATAGGATTTTTTGACTTTGACAACCTCGAGAGAATATTCTAAACTGCTGGCATAGTTTTTCGTGTGAGTACGGTCAAGTCATCAATAAGCTTTTGCTGCTCCTTGTGAGCAGATGCCTTGATGTGCTGGAAAGCCGTGGGGGTCAGGAGGTTAGGGTTGGCAAGGACATGTTTCAAATGAGTCGCTGTCTGGCATTCTGGAACTCCGCAAGTTGGGCTTGCTGATCGTTGCTCCTCAAAGTGGTCTGGACTGCTGCCTGTTGCAAACGGCGTTGGGCGCTTCGACAGATCAAGACGGCATCCACCCGCATGTCAGGCAGATATTTCGTTGGATCATGATGTCCCACGTACTGGCAAGATGCGCAAAAGTGTTGAACCTGAATCCCAGAAACCCTCAAACTTTGATTCTAGAACCAGGCGCCTTGCAAGCGCTTTGAGAAAACCCGCCATGACCTACGTGTACAAACCATTGCCCATACCGTCTCAGGAGCCGCTGACAGCAACGCGAATAACGCGATCGCTGTCGCCGAATCTTGTCAGAAAGCTTGCGGCTGCAGACCGTGCGAGCATGGGTTCAATTCGGGCGAGCAAGCACAGATGTGGACCATGTGTACGTTCACATCTGGCTACTCTAGATACATGAGATCCCAGGCCGGTGCGGCCCGTGGTTGTTGTCCAAAGCTGTGGCACCGCCATGAGGCTATCGCTGTGACACTGTCTCTGGCCCATAGGATCTGAGAGTTCCTCGAGAACATTCTTACGCTGATTCTGTGCTATGCTCATATGAAGCAGATGAAATCGTACTTTGGGTTGGGTGTGCGCATTTGAATTTCAGGATTCAGGTTCCAGTTCGAGGCGAGAGGGAAGTTTGTTTGCTCTGGCTGAGCACGGGGTTCACGAACAGCTACATTTCGGTGCAGATGCATGTTTCAAACTTATGGACGCACATGGCAAGTTCAAGCAGCCTCTGGTTGTACTTCAACAGATTCCTCCCATCCTGCTCTGAAAGCTCCAAGAAGGCAGCGATTCGCGCTCTGCAGGCCAACTCCGGTGGTTCCCCGGCCTCTGCCCTGGAAGATGGCCGCCGGAGCCGGAGCTGCCAGCGTCCAAGTCTCCAAACGAGTTCGTATTTGAACGGAAAGTCTTCATCCGAAAGCGGTGGGGTGCCATTTCATTGCTTGTTTCGAGCAATGGCCTTTAGGTGTTTCCTGTTGGTTCGGGTTTTAGGCTTAGTCCAGGCTTAGTCGTGAGTCTCTTTGGGGCACACTTTCGCTCTCCAAACCATTGGAACCAGAATGACTGTTTCATGTCAAGGCAATCGGTGGCTCAACTCCTTCCGAGTTCAACCCAACCCCACTTTTTTCGATCGCAAGCTGGCCAAGCACTTGGGCCCAGAATGTGTGGAATCTATCTCGTGTCTTGTATGAAGAAGAAGCCAAGGCCAGTCCAGTGAAGCAACTCTCGAACACGCGGATGCAACTCTGAGAGATTCATCGCATGAGGCCACAGGACCAGGATATGGGTACAATGTAAGATGTTCAGAGCTTACCGCCTTGTGTAGGAGGGGGCCGCTGCATTGCAAGACCAACCCATCCCCTGAGAGTCATCATCGATTCTGCGCCACAAAGAAAAAGATGCTGCAGCTTCCTCTTCCGCTGTAAATGGGGTCTGACATGATTATTCACAGCCGCCCAGACAAGTATTGCGAATGGGGGCTTGGCTTTCTCAGCCCGAGCCGGTAAGCTAGTGCGGGTTGCCGTGCTTGTGGCACGAACCTGACAGCAGAAATTTGGAAGCTTACCCAAGTGCTGGAGTGCGGGAGACCTTGAACAAGCCCCAGGCAAAGGGTCCATCTTCTTGTGCCTGGGCTTCAGATTCATTGTTTGTGCCCGCATCTGTGGCTGCAGGTCATGAATTCGGCTGACCGCAGCTACTCACGTCAAGAAAACATGTTCCTTAAAATTGCAGGAATGCACTTGGTCCAGGCAACCGTCCTTTAGCACAGCTCAAGTTTCATCAAACCCTCGCCAAGGTTGCATTTCGGGAGCACAGGTTTACAAGTTCATTTTCGAGTCTTTGGATTGTCAAGGTTCGTTTGGGAGCTCAACCTATTACGGTCAATTCTGAATTTTCCACATAGGTGAAAATCATTCGCAGAAGCTTTCTGACATATCCTCCGAACCAAGCAGACACAGGTGGCCCCCACGGTAAGCCTAAGAATGGGACGAGTCAAAGAAGCTGGCTTGGCTTACTTGTGTGGTTCCACGTCATCCGTGGCCATGGCTGAAGCCGTGGCAGCAGCCCTGGCCAATGCCGGAGCCTGTTCTTCTGCCGAGATGATGATTTGCAGAGGTGATGTAAAAAAAGATTGCAGTAAATTCAGGCACTGGTTCGCTGACATTTGGCAATTTGGCGCTGTAAAGAAGCCTGAACTAGAAGCTTATGCCCATGTGTGAGGCTGAGAGGGCGCTGAAGCAAGCAAAGCCGGCACCAGAGCCCACACCGCTGCAGCCGCCGCCCCCGCCACCGCCGCCAAAGCTGCGGCCGGCAGAGGGTCAGGCTTCCGGTCAGGAATGGCTAGCAATCAGGAAAGAGTTTAAGACATTTCTTCGCATGCCACGGGATTCGTTGGGTCTGCACCGTCTCGTGCTTCAGGAGCTGCATGCCACAAATTCGGAGGGCAATGGTGTGGAGCGCTCTGGCTTCTGAAGTCAACTTAGTTTGATGCTGAGCTGGGCGAATCCGGGGTTTGCTGCTGGGTTTGAAGAGGTGTAGTAGTGTAGTATCATCTGTTTAACGTTGTGACTGTTTTAGCGCTTGCGTTTGGAGGAGCTGAGAAGCAGGCTTTTAGGATCATGCAAAGTGACAGCAGACCAAGAAGGCTTCTCCGTAGGCTCAACAAAATCAAGTTGCTGTTCTCGGCGCTATCTGACCATGGCTGCGATTTTGAAAGAAGTTGCCATTTCAACGGACTACTTGCGTGCAATGCAGGTACAGCTGAGGTTTGGATCTAAGCATTTATCAGAACGCCCAGGGTGGCTGCATACATCAGGGGCGACTTCCCACATCACTGTCTAATGCATGAAGCCAGCATCCCACGTATCTCTGCCATCCACCATGGGCTGTGAAGTACGTGAACCGGACCTAAAGTTTCAAAATGTACCCAATTGAGTCCAAAACCCTAAGCCCTGACTACATTGCGTCCCAGGACGACTGCAGCCATTAGATGCTGAAATCGTGAGCCTCCCAGGCCCCGGAACTTCATTCCCCAAAACCCTGCCAGGTTGAAGTCATCCTCAGCGATGAAGACAGGCCCGGACTGCCGGGTCATGCCAGGTCCTGCCAGGTCAAGGCTTGAAGATTCGGACTCAGTCTTAAGCTTCTGGGTTGGTTTTGATCCAATATCGCAGGCTGACAGTTCAGGGTTGGACGCTTCCCACGGCATCTGAACCCAGAGCGGTGTGCCTCCAGATTCGCGTCCCGACTTCCCTCAATGAGTAAGAGCCCTCGGTCTTTCAAATCAAACATGCACTACAGTCACCCAGCAGCAGGCTAGCATCACGATACGTGGGTACAAGCCTAGTCCTTTGGCTTCAGGACTGAGCTTGAACAGCGAGCCCAGGCGCTCGGGATGCAAAAAAACCAGGAAGTGCAGCAATGCTCACAATATTCGGGCAAGGGGATTCTGGCGCAGACTTTTATGGATCGGTGCTCTGCAGGGTCTTGTCGCTTTTGTTGGCACGAGCTTCAAGACATCGTTGGGCCTCCTTCGGCGAGTACGTCCTTATTCCAACCTTGGCATCTCTTCGGTGTTGTCCAGGTTTAGAGACTGAGAAGTCAGCCTTACTCCCTGGCGGCAACATGCTGCACCTTCTGCGTCCCTCAGCCCTTAATCCCAAGCTCGAGAGCCTCAGGCTGAGGCACCGACCCCATAGTCGTTCAAGCTCTCATCCCTGATTAAGTCGGGATTTGGTAAGCTTGCGCGTATTGAACATGCTTTCGCTGGACAATCCTTAAGAACGGTGAGCTTCTTGAATTTCCCGCGTCTCGAGCAGAAGATGGTTGCAGCTCAGGTCAGTTTTGGATTCAAGGGCCTGCACCCAGGGGCGGGCAACGCAGGCAGTGTGCCAGAGGAACTGACACTTGCTGCTTGTCCAAGCACCTATGCAGACAGCCAAAAAACCTTCAGATTGGAGAAACGAGCCCATGCTGATGATGCTGGCGGAGAGGGCCAGCATCATCAGATCATTGGGATTCCGTTTCTCCAATCTGAGGCCTTCCAGCAGCTTCGAAAACCTGAAAAAAATGCTGGCCCGCGCTTGGATGGGCCTCCGGGCTAGTTGCAAAAAATGGCTGTGCTCATGATACTTTTTTGGGGGGTGCTGGGGGACCCCAAGAATGTACGACGCAGGGTCGACGGCACTGGGGTCTGGGCCATGGCGAAGCCAGGGCCATGGCATGCGGCAGCAACCCCAGGGCGTTGCCCGATTTGTTGCGACACTGATTGCCGCGACTTCCTTTGTTTTGTTCCTGTTGCGTCACACGGTCTCAGAGGCCATTTAGAGCAAAAGTTTTCCAGGCAATCCAGAGTTGGGGGTCACGTAGTAGTTAATGCGTAGAGGTTGGTGAAGCCACGAACATCGAAACCCCGAGCTGTTCGCTTCAGGATTCCCCTCTCACGCCCGTAGTTGTTCAGCGTTCTCTGATGGTTTGGAACTTCACCTGGAAACGCCCGTCATAACCTTGCGACCCTGGAATTGTCATCCAGAGTCCCAGTGTTTCTCCGCCTTTGCCACCAAACAAACGGGTGAAATGGCTAAGATCCCGGGAGCCAAGAGCTCGTGAGCCCACAAGCTTCAAGCGTCTAAACACCCCCCGCTTCTAACAGCTGGCCAGGAAATGGCCTTGAAGTCGCTGGCAGCGTTGCCTGAGGCCTTCTTTGCGGAGGGAGTGATAGGAGTCATTGGTCTCTTGGTGATAGGATCAGGAATGGCAACAACAATGCAATCAGGAAGTAGCGATACTATACGTATATAGCATATGTATATATATATATAGGTATGTAGAGACTGTATAGAGTCATCCTGAAATAGATGGACGCCGCTGCCGCTGCGGCTTTTCACAGAAAAAGCGTGTGGGCACAAATGGATAGATCGAATGTGGGAGAATTTCATGGAGCCCAGAATGGAGCCCCCAAACTTATCCATGGGGGATTGTAGTTACAGTGTATGTAAAGGTTTCTAGAAGGCCTTTTGAAGGTTTACAGAGGGTTCAGATCAATAGAATATTTGAAGGTCTCATAGCTTTCTATTGGAGGCTTATAGGGGTACCGAATGGATAGATACAATATTCGGCGCGGAATTGTATGGAACCCAGCATGGAGTCCCCAAATCGATCCCTGAGAGTTTATATATGGGGGCAGGTTATAAAGGGATTATAGTGGGGTTGTATTGTTTATAGAGGCTTTATATACGGCCGTTCGAAGGTTTGCAGAGGGGTCATGTATTTTATGGCAAGTTTGTAAATAACTTAAGAGCCTCCGGCTCAGTCCGCCGACCCAGAGGCGGAGAAAGCACGAAAGCCTAAACGCGAAACCTTGAGGGTTTTCAGCGGCTGGCACGAGACCAATAGATAGGCGCAAC